>VZRV01007617.1:67287-258037 GCA_013398115.1 Falcunculus frontatus | reverse complement strand
AAAAAAAAAAAAAAAAGAGAGAGAAAAAAAATGCTGTGTGTTCTGGTTTTTGCAAACTAGTAAACACCACAAATTCACTGAATTATCTCAGACAGCTTGCTTCTTAGCACATGGTCAGATGCATGATGCTTTTAATTTATCAATGGACAATTCTTATTTTATAGCAATATGTTTATAGTTTCCTGTTCACTGGTAAAGTTCTGTTTCAATCAATATTAAAATTGCTCTAATAAAACAACATATATAATATGGAAGGCTTGTAAGGAGATGAGGAATAAGAGGAACGGGATGTCAAGGAAGATTTTGCAATCAATTACTCAGAGTAGTTATGTGTATATTTGTATGTGTTTTTCCACGAAGATCTTTGCAGGAGGAAAATATAGAAACAATTGTCTTGTATTAGTCATCTCATCAGTCCCAGTGCTCATCTCAATAGAAGGTGGGAAAACACTGAAAAAATTTATTCCAAAATATTAATTCAAAACCTCTGAGAAGATGTTTCTTCTGCTTAAGAAAACAGATGTGAATATGTGTGATGTGAATAACCTACATACAAATATTTACTCAGACATGCATTCATACAGGGAGATGTTTCAAAGCCATTTTGAAAGCTCTATATAGGTTTAATAATTGCCTGATGGTGAAAAGAAACACGCGATTTAGGAGATTAATTACACAGTGTGAATATCAATCACAAGCTCCTACTATTCAAACAATAACCCCAGATCATCCACTGTCTAAGATATGCTTTCACTTAGCATTTGTCAAATAATAAACAAATTGTCATTGAAAGAAAATAACAAGGAAAAAGGATAATAAATATTCTGTCTCACAGAATACAGTTTCCTTAGAGTCAGTGTGAATCGGTGGAAGCTGCTGAGGATGGGCAGGCTTGGGCACACATGCTGTGCTGGATGTGTTTGCTGCTGATCAGCATCCTGCCTGCCTGAGTGAGAGGGGCATGGGTACCGTAACGATCTTTGATCTTTCTGGGAGCACAGCTCTAACATCAGTAACAAGGGCAAGCTTCTGGTGATTGACTGCAAAAAAGAATATAGATAAGATAATTAAAAGTTCAGTCTAGATGGTTCCATAATTTAACTCCTCTCTTTTATCAGTGGGGAAATGTAGGGAGGTGTTAATTTGTATGTACAGCAGTAAGATCGACTAACTATTCAGCCTCAAGCTGTATTCAATACCTACAAACACACGATGCTATAAAATGGCATTTTGGGTATATTTGTGGAAAATGGGAAATAAAGAGAAGCTTGCTTTTTGGCTCACAAAGTAAGGAGACCTTGCATGTCAAGTAACAAGGTAAAGAACGAGATGCAGTGAAGGACGCCAGTTCCTCACTCTTTGTGGTGCTTCAGCTCTGTCTGAGTATCAGAGAGAGTATAGATAATGAAACAGAGCAGTAAGTACTCACTGTAAAAAGTTCTTGGCTGCAAACAGGGAGCTGTGTAGCTAGTAGAGGATTCCAGCTCATATAATTGCTCGTCAACAAGTGCATGTGGTAGGACTATGGACCTCCTTACTGGACCTCTTTATTTCACTATGTAATATGCAGAAACACATATATACAGAAGTTCCATTTAAGCAGAACAAAAATTTAGATATAGATCATTGCTTTTATAAGATAACCAGAAGCTTTAAATTAAGAAGTTGAAGATGTCATCACATTTACAATACCTGGAAAGTATAGAGATAGATGAAATTTTACAGAGGTCTGGTAATTGTCATAAATGAAATTACCTCCAAGAGGTCATGCTCTCTGTGACTTTTTTGGTTTTTTTTTCCCCAGGGGATTAATCTTCTATATTAATTTTGCCAGAAAAAGAAACTGAGTACAAAAATTTCACAATAAAAATATTTGGATATTCGGACAATAAATTTAAATGAGAAAAACAGTGTATTACAAAACAAGGAAATGCTTTGTAGGCCCTTGGGGATTGGAAACAAGACATGACATGGATTCTCACCATGAGATGTTACTCAACTTACCTGTAAAGCACAAGTCAAGAGTGTCTGAGCTGGAATTCAGCCCGCAGTCTCAAACGCAAAGACATGGTACATGTCCTGTAATGAAAATTCTGTTTCTCAGGAAAATAATTTACCTAGCCTTGTATACTAAGTAAGTAGGAGCTGAATTGGGTTAGTCCAGGCTGTATTGGTATTTCCTTGTCTTTGGTGACTGACTCAGGACTGCAGGGGAGTTGCCTTTATAGGACTGGGAATTATAGATCAGAAACTTGCTTGAAGACCAGCATCTGCAAATTTTCTTTGAATGTCATGAATAGGGAAATTTTATTATTTTCTTTAGAAATATGATTGCAAATGTGATATTATGTGTCTTTCAAGCCCACTGATCAGAGTCAATCCTTTGTCCTGTCCCCAGTTCTATGTGAGAGAATTCAACCACACTTTCCTGCCTCAGTGGAGTACCCTTGATATAAGATTTACAGCTGTAAGGAGGGATAAGTGCTCTCCACGGCTGCTGTTACAGCTGAGCTCTTATGCTGCTGGGAGTATTAAGCTCACAGAGAGTTCAGAATGCATCTGTAGCCTATTGGTCATATTATCTAGTTTGAAGTTGGCGAAACCGGATACAAGGAAAAATAGAAGTTGTATTAATGCATTTTATTTTGAACAGCAACTAGATGAAAATCATAAATAATGCTTAAGGCCCCTTTCTTACTTAGAAACAGAAATAAGCATTCTAACAGTATCTGCTCTCTCCTCTGCATTGCAGTCAAAAGATGTAGTTTGCAAGTACACCCTGCTGACCTGTGCAATCTGCCTGCCCACAGGAAGATTGCTACCACTGCGACAGTCATAGTGTACGTGACAGGAGTGTTTCCCTGTGAACAAAAGCCTGCTCCCTTTCATGAAAAAATCCAGCACCAAACCACAGGTAGCAGCACTCCTGAGTTCAGAAGCCCTACAGGTCACAATCACTCCTTCAGTTTATGATGTCAGAGCTCAAGTGGCATCAAAAGGCAAGGTCGGTACATGAAACTGCTGAATCTTGCACTTAAGACTTTTTTTTGTGGGGGTAAATAGTGGCATACTGAAGATGTATATATGGTTAAGACAGAAGAATAATAACTTTAATAATCTTTATCTCTACATCCATGATATAAACAACCTTGGGAGGATCTAAAGTCGATGAAGATCCAAAAGCCTATTCCAAGCAACTTTCTACAGCCCAGCATGAAAACAAGGAAGTACCATACCTACTTATGTTCTTGCATGGTTGCATATTTCATCCTAAAGCGCTGAGCACACTTTGCACCTTCATGGCCACATTTGTACGTGATACCTGCTGTGAAAATAAAAGAATATCTTTGCTCAGCTCAGATGAAGCATCCATTGCCATACCCTTCCAAAGTAGTAGACCTCAACCAGTTTTACTTCAGATAAAATTTACAGTGGATTAATTCTTTGTCAGAGTGTGTTGCACTTTGTAGTTTAGGATACACGAGGAACACTGACAAGTGAAGAGTCTCTTCATTTGTATCAGTTTTATGTGTTGCCTGCTACAACTTCTCTTCCATCTCTAAAATATTATTAACACTTTTCTTTTTGTAGAATTATTTTCTGTTTTATTAATTTTCTGTCAATGAGGAGTGCTAATTTACCCTGCTACTTCATTTTTAAACCTTGTTGTTACTATACTTCAGCTTTTTAACTCAGAGTTCCTGAGCAGATAAAATGTCAAATTTGCTGTATCTGACTTATGCGCAGGTAGAGGCCTTTCAATGGATGTTACTCAGGATCTCATCTGGGAATGTAACGAAACTCCACACTGTGAGATGTATTTGTGATTTGGTAGATCAGTGTCACTGTGCGTGTGCCAAGGCTGCAGTAACCATTTGTCATTTCTGGTAAATTCCTCACTCTCCAAGCTACTCAAACTCAGTCCTCCTGGTCTTACTAAGGAAGAAGAAATTATTTTTCTTTTCTGTCCATGTGATTTGACTTCTCCTGAACTGATTTATTGCAGCATATTAATCCTTTGACTTTATGAATAATGCAGTTTTTTATAAGGAAGCGAGTGATTGCCACCAAAAGTATTTTGTGGTCTGTATTTGTACATGGGGAAGAAACAAGACAGTTCAGCTGTCCAGCTGTAATGCCTGAGGACTATTGAGTGCGGTGGACACACAGCACCACAAATCTCTCCAAGACTCTTGAAATTTCAATGCAGGAAATGTATTGAAGGATAAAACAGTTTGCAAGGATGAACAGGAAATCATAGGATGACAGAAGAAGAAGAAGTCAAACCACTTGCAGAGAAACGTTATTCAGGGCATGACCTCTGCTTGACTGTGGTGATAAAAAAGTGGTGACATTTAGGAGGTATTTTGGTTCTTTCTGGCTACAATTTTGGAAACATTATAGAAAGTACGGTGTTACGGGTGTGGTCAGGTTTTGTGGAGGAAGAAAAAGGATGTGTCAGGGTAAAATAACTGAATTCAGGAAAGTTTCTGTACTATGGGACCTGGGTTACTGGATCTTCTCTACCATCCTCTCTGAAACTGTAAGAAACCTGTCTATCATACTATCATTGTGATAGCAATACCTCTTAAACTAACCTGCAAATATAATAATTAAGTAATTAATTAAGCAATAAGTAAACAACTCTTGTTTATGTAGTCATATAAAACCAGGATTACTGAGTAAAAGCATTTAACAATCTGCATAAAATGTGGGGACATGCACAATATTCCTCTTAGGAAGCAAATCAGTGGGGGTGAAATTCACACTAAGGTGGCCCTTTGTTTTCTTACTTGTAACTTATATATAAGGCTTTCTGTCTGCTCACATGGTTGCTGTTTTGTTGGGAACAACATCAAAAGAGGTCTATTTTAAGACTTTATTGCTATACTTTATTACAGCATGCTTTTCTCTGTCTAATATGAGAAAAATAACTTGTACTAGGACTATATATTGCTGCAATGCACATTGAAAAGATCATGTAACAATTCTGAATGCAGCAGCTCCATAGCAGCGTGACTCCACTGAGATCAGTGTAGTGGTGAATCAGTGTGCTCAGCTCTGCTCCTTTCTGCTTAAGCAATAGCAGCCAGAGGTGGACACAATGGCTGCAGCTGGCTGAAGTTGAACTCGGGGAAGCCATAGAACACCACAACAGCTAAGAGCTTTCAATCTTGATCAACAGATGAGGGCTAGTTGAGCATGTGCCATCCAAAACATAGTTGGTATACAAATATGACTATAAATCAATCATTTTGCCACATAAATAACAGACAGCCCAGGGTTCATTATCTCCCCTGCACGGCCATGGTCAGCAGGCTGGGATCTTCCCTTGACCAGGGGCAACTCTCAGGGTTACTCCATAAGTCTGAGAGATTCCTTGCCACAAAGGATTCTTGGTAAGTGATCACCAGCATGATAAACTTTGACATCTTAGTTAACTGATATAAGGGGTTAGCTGTACACACATATTCCTTTAAACATAAATAATTGACCAAGTCTGGGACTAAGTCTGGATCCCGTTGCACCTGAATTCCCCCCCCCCAGAAGGAGTTTAGAGTCCAAGGGGGTCCTCTCTGAATCTCATGGCTCAATGGGAGAGTGTCCCTAACAGGTGTGGCTGACCCTCCCCTCTGTGCAGTGAATAATCAGCACACCATGACATCAAACCTTGTTAAATCACTGTAGCTTTTGCTACCCAACTTTGTAAAAATGCTGTTTATATCAATAAATATATTGGTGCTTCTCTTTAACAAGTGAAATGCATCACACCATCCTCAACAGTTAAGCAGCAGTAGTAAACTACAATAACACTAAATTGGTTTTGGCTCTGGAATAAAAAAATGCCTTATAAGCTGCAAGTCAAGAGACATACTCTGCTAACAAAAACGTTAGGATGGACTCAGGGGCTGAGATATCATGGCTGATTTATAATAGAAGACTTCCACACAAAGCTATATTCAATCCTTCTCTCTCTGGAATCCATAGAAAGTAAGTTAAAAGCATGATCTGACACACAGCTGGAACCAAGCAGCAAGTCATAATATTCTTATACTTCTGAGGACTGCAATCTGACTGTTAGTAGCTTGCTGGGCATGGGTATGACAGAGGCGTACAGTTAATCTCATGTGTGAAATATGTCAGTTAATTTTTGTTTTACACAAAGAGACAAAAAGGCATAGCTTGACTTTTTTTTTTCTTTCCTTACCACCAATGATGGCAATAAGTTATGGTTTCCAAAGAAAAGAAAGGGTCAGTGACTGTATAGTTGCTGTACTAATTTGGCAGCAAAAAGTATGACAGAGGAATTTTATTTATATGCCTGGAGTGTATTGTTGCCAATAATCTGCCTAGTGTGCTTGCACCTTGGGCATCTTCCACATTATTAGAAAAGTGCTTTTCTGCCAGCCCTCCTTACAGTCACTTCATCACCATGCTCAGCCATTTTCTGATGCTGTTTGATTTCAACTGTGTGAATTTAAGCTCTGTTGTCACACTTAGCTTTGCAAATCTTTTTTTGATGGCAAGAAAATTCTGCAGCATTAAACTATTTATAGTAAAAGAGGTTTTTAGCTCTTGCAATTTTTTGTGAACAGATCTTTCATCTTTAACACAAACCAATCCCTCATGCTAACACTCGCAATTTATCTTATCAAACTAAAGATATCCAGCAAGGTCTTTTTGTCAGAAGCACCAAAAGCACACACTTTTATATAGTAATGCTTTCACAAACCAAATCTTTACCTTGTTTTTGAAGAGCATTCTCATTCTTTTTTACTCTTTGAAAAACGGAAATATTTTAAAATATGCTTTGTTCATTTTTTGCTAGGAGATATGACAGCACACTTGGACATTTCCAATTTCTTTCTTTAGCTTTATAATTTGGTGCCATTTAGAAATTCCTATTTTCTATTCTTACCAAAGTGTTCTTATGACCAAAATGTCACTTAGATATTCCTTCAGAATGTGAATAACTGTGTAACTTGCATCCTTCACACCTGAATCTTCCCACACCATTTTGCTAGTGCAACAATAGCCTTTTCTATACAAAAGTCTAATTAAAGTTGTTTCTGTTTTCAAGTTAAAGCCTCCTGCAACAGCTGTAGAAGAGTCAGTGTTAAAAAAAAGAATCAAATTAAACCTAAATCTTATGAAACTGCTGTTACAATTTCCTATATCTCTGTCATAAAATTTTCATGAAGTGCTTTTTTATTTTTAGCCCTCTGCATATAACAGAAGAAATATGATCAAAAAGGGTGACTCACTAAACACAGGTTTATGTCAGACTCGGGAAGATTTTGAAAGACACAGAAATTGTTCCTGCTTTTAGGAACTGGGCAAAAAAAGCATCCTTTGTAACTCTGAAAATCTCTCCACCAAGTTTCATCTTTGCTCTCACTACTAACTGTCATGGTTTCCAGTTCTTTAGAAAGTAAGGGTACTCTAGGAGAGAGAACTGATCTTTGCAGCAAGATAATGTTCTACAGACTTAAAATTGTCTCTTGGTTGTGCTGTTTGTTCCCATTTACTGATATATTTAATGCCAACTAGATAGAGTCAGTTCTACTCAGGTCTGCTGAAGGCTCAAGGAAATGATTGATGTTGGTAGTGGTCATTTTGGTTTGTTAAACGTGTGGAGGAAAAGCCATTTTACTATCGTGTGGCCTCAGTGAAGCCAGATGAGAAGGTAATTCTCATCTCTAGGGAATTCCTGGGGAATACCTAGATTCTTCTCTTTTTATTCCCTGGATCTGAGAAGGGATGGTGTGAAGTTGAAGCCTCAGCACCTGATGTACCCTGAGCCAGACTGTGCCTGCGGGGAAGCACGGTGACCCCCATGCTCTCCTGGGCCCACAGGGCAGAAACATGTCCCACACATCCACAGTGACACTGCATGTCAAACTGGACACTGAACTCTGTGGATCCCACAGGAGCAGTGAATGCCAATTGTCTCTGCTCAGTAGCATGACTCATGACCTGTACTGCACCAAGATGTTGACCTTGAAAAACAGACCTAGGTGAGGGAAGTTTAAGGCAATTGCTGCTGGGGCTCAGCTACGCAAGGTGCTAGTGATGGTCTGGTAATAAAGTCCTAAGGAGACCTTTTTTTTGCCAATACCTGCTCTGCTCCCATGGCTGCCTTCTCCTCCCACTGGTATTTATGTACTGGTGTTATTGGCACAACCTTTGTTTTCTGCTTCTGAGTACATTTAAGTGAATGAGAATTTTCATATCTCAGATTTGCCGCAAGTCTTATCCTTCTATTCCTTGTCCTCCTAAGTTCATTTGGGTAGCTAGGGTACTCATTTGAGGCACTTAGTTTTTATATCACTTTTTATATTTGTGACTAACTCCTTCTTCTGTGTGCTCTGTAAGGTCAGTGTGATAGCATAGGGTTAAAATGCTTCTAAAATCGTGGTAGCTAAAATAGGCCTTGGAAAGGGGAGTGGGCATTGTCTTTGCTAAATCATGCGAACCTGCACCTGTGTTCCCACCTGTACGGTAGATAACAACTGCAATGATTACTTAGTAATCAAAAATAATTATTCACTTGTAACAAGGAATCACGAGAAAGGGACAACAACAATGGAAATGCTGTGGGAAGGGGACCTAAAATTCATGCTTGGATAGAATCAATAGTGGGAAGGGGACTTAAAATTCATGCTCGGGTGGAATCAATAGAACGTTAATAATCAACATATGATTGTATAACAGTTACATAAGGAAAGGGTATAAAATGTATCGATCCCAAAACCCAAGTCGGAGTCAGATTTGGGTCTGTACCCCTGATTCCCAGAGCTCTTCAATAAAAGCACCTGCATATAATCATGCCGTGATTATGTGTTTCAACGCTAACAAGTGGGCCTAAAATATTCTCTCTGTAATCAGCATCCCCTCTGAAAGAGTTCTTCTGTCCAGAATGCTGTACTTCTTTCCTTTTCCATTCTCCCACCTCTTCTCAAGTTAACTGTCCTTATAATATATGCCTGCTGCTTCATAATGTATGTCTGGATTGGTTCCAAATACTTCCAAATATCTACATGACTGAGTGTATTGGTTTGAAAACAAACCAGTGGGAGATGACAAGTCAGGATTCAAATTTAATAAGAAAAATTAAAAATAAGTGAAACAATACAAGGGAAGGCCCTGACAAAGTCAGATACAACCTGACACCCAGTCACGGTGGTAGTAGCAGTCCAAATGAAATAGTTCAGTTGAAGCAGTGATCCTGTGGAGGGGCTGGTCTCCAGCTGAAGGTCCAGTAGTAGCTCTTATCCTCTGGGAACCCAGTAGACAGGGGCTAACTTAGGCAGTTCCAAGGCCAGGTTATATCCAGGTGGGAATGCTTGGCTCCTCCCTCATGGGTGGAGCATCTCACAATAGGATGAGATAAGCCCATGAGTCATGCAGTGGTTTCTTGATAGCCCATTGTCTGTTATCAGGGGTGGGTCATAGCAGGAGATAACAGCTAATGGCCCACAGCTGGTGGTAATAGAATCCTTAAATACATCGATATTGTGACCTAGGACATTGAGCTTATGTAAGGCCAGATGATTCACACACATACATGGGAATGATAAGTCACTGTCCCTAAATCTATGCATGCAAATGTCTGCTATGGACATTTTCTCTGAGGTTCCAGCCAGCCTTGGCCTGAAGAAGATCCTGAGATGCTAGTGTGTGAATATCAGAATTCTATTACCTACCGGGACCTTGCTGGTAGAGTAATTTTGGGATGGATTTGTTCCTTACACAATATAGGATAATTTCACAGAATTGATGATGTAACCAATGTGAGTTTCATGTAACTAACGATGTAACTAAGGTACGTTAATTGCCAAACTATATATTTGAATTTCATTTTGTGCAATAACTCCATGATATTACCCTAAGAAAACCTACACCTTTTTATTTTTCAAGTTTAACTATGTGAGATATACTGTAGTTTTAATTGCTTTCTTGATGTAGCATTTATGAATTCAATATATGGAAGGTGACTCCAAGGAAGGTCTTGAGGCCTTCAGCAAACTTCAGTATGATGACTGTGATCATGCTTCTCTGGCTGTTTGCAGTGCACATTTGGAACTGCAGCTGGGTTTGTAGTACATTCTTGTGTCAGTTTGTTATTACATTTTTGGGTATGTAAACTATTTTAATTTTAATTTAGAGTCCTATGACAAGTAACAAATAGAAATTTTTGATGCATATGACTTCTTGCTACATATCAGTGCTGAAATCACCAACCATCTGCATAGTTTACCTCGTGAGAATAGGTGGTAACTTTATGAATGACTATGTCTAATTACGTTTAGTCAGGATTTTGAGTAACTAAATACACTATATTCCATGTTCCTAAAATTGTATTTAATTCTCCAATAGTTGTAGATTATAGTTTTGATTAAAGACTTGATTTGACCAACAGTCAGAAAATCTAAAGAGTCAGCAATCTATATAAATAAAGATTATTTACATATATTAGCATAGTGACTCTGGACTGATATGCTTCTCTAGCTCCATAAAGTGTACAAACTTCTGTTTCCTCACAGGATATGGTGTGTCTAAACATATGTTAAGGGACGGCAAGCCAATGTTATAAAACACTGCAAGTGACACAACTGTGGACTGTACTGCTGCATGTGAGAACAGGTTCGCAGACTGCAGAGATAAAGGAGAACAAGGTGACATTTATCTGGACTTGAAAAAACCTCTTGACAAAGTCCATCACAGAAGATTGAAAAGGAATGCTAGCAGACAGCCAGATACAAAGTAGAGTCACAATTGATATAGTGGGGTTGGTTAATTAAAAAAACCCCACTGAATAGGAATAAAAGGGCACTAGGAATACTGAAATGTTCTAAGAATTCTGTGGGGGAACAAATTTGCCAAGGATAGAGAATCATTTTATACATACTTAAAGAAAGTACTTAAATTGACCTCTCAGACAATATAATGTGTGCTTTTTGTAGATTTCTTTGTTTATCCCCTTGTTTATCCCTTTATTTCTCTACTGAATATAAAATATAGTAAGAAAATAAGCAAATAGCAGAAAATATGCGTTTCGGTGAAAATTTAATTTTGCTGGTTGATCTTTAAAGACGTGTCACTAGTTGACTCTGTTTAGAAAAAAGCATCAAAAATCTCTGCATCTCTTTTTGATAGGATGATACTAATCTACTCAGTAAATACTGGGAAGAAATACTGTGATTTCAGACTCAGACTTTGTTTCCTCAGAGGAAAGGTCTATAGAATGTGTGTGAGCTCCCCATGAAAACAATCTTCACATCAATGATTTTGGGAAATACAAGAGTCAAATTGTGAAAACAGAAAATCCATTCAAGTTTTCTCATGAAGTGAGAAATTTTAGGGTATTAAAATATGCTGAGCCAATCTTTGGTTCTACTAAAGTCAAGGGAGAATTATGGCTTTGCCTTCAATAGTACGAGGGTTTAGCCTTGTGTGTTTACAGATCAGAAATTCCTTAAACAAACAGTGCATCATATTTACACAGTTTGCTAATCCACTTCTCTGAACCAAAACACAATTCCACTTTCCTTTCATGTTTGCTCCTTTCTCAAGCAAGAGCAGCATTACAGAAGTCAGCAAACAATGTCATTCTGTTCACAGTAAACATGTTCTGTTTTCAGAGAGAATGGCTACAAAAACATCAGCCTTGCTCTTTATCTCTGGCCATGCCAGAACAAAGTTTCAGAGCATCTGAATAAGCAAAAGCTTACATCCATTTCATTTTTTTCATATTCACTAAGTTGTGCTGGATACAAAATGAGATTGTTCCATTTAATAGATTTTTTTTATCATTTCAGGTTATAGAAAAATGACATGCACTTCATCTTTGTACATAGAATAGTCTGTATCATAATACTAGAGTAATTCCATTTTTTGACACTTTTTTGGCTACTCTCTAAACATTTTTTTTTTCTGAGATAAGATAACTGAGAACTATAATAAACCACTTATTAGTTGAGGAAGATGGAAGTTTTTGGAAAAAAAAAAAGGAATTTTCTCCTGGAGCAGAAATAAAAATTATGAATATTTGGTGAAGCTCTTCACCATTTTTTCTAAATAGCTTTGCCTCATTTAATCACAAAAGGAAGATTCCCACGAGAGTCCTTTAGTACTTACCTTCCTCTGCAGTCTCTCACTGCCTTCAGTAAGACACTGAGTGTAGTACATTAAGAATATTTTTTGTTGCTAACATAATTTTTATTCTAGTGAACCTTTATCAATTTACTGGCATTAGTTAATTGAATTTTGCACATATCACAAGTCAAGCCTGTGATTAAGTGATTTAAAGGTACTGAACACAATAAAATTAACTGCATTAGTTTTATTTGAGTGGGCAGAGCAAGTATTTGGATATTAATCTGCAGTTCCTTTTTCCAAAAGCCCTCTTTAGATTTAGATAATGATATCCAGGAGACCATTGTTTAATTCCCTGTCTAGAATTAAGGCAAAATTTTTGCTGTCATTATTCTCTACCCTTTTAGTGCCATATTTTATCTAGAAACATAGAATTATTCATTTATTTTTATTTTCTTTTTTTTCCCCCAACAATATCTAGGCTATCCACTTATCTCCACTCATTTATAACTCGATCTTGTTTTCTTGAAAATCTTAGTGTAAATCAGAATTAAACATAAGACTGTACTTATAAGGTTATTTCCTTTCTAGGTTATGCCATATTTAAAACTAGCAAGAGAAACATACACAAGATTGTTATTTAATCATTGACCTGGAAGACCTTTCTGAAGAAGCTGTGAATTATCCACCTTATTCATTTTCACTTTTTCCTGCAGTTGTGTATAATCACTGTAGAAGCCTGGTCAGCAAGGAGTTAATGCACAGCTATGCCTCAAACGCTCATGGCCTTTCAAGTGGACAGCTTGGAACAGGATGTGCCTGAAAAGGGGAGCTGTAAGAAGTTAGGGGAGCACCTTTCCAGGGACAGTTTCCCTGGAGTCCGTGGTGACTGCACAGCATGCAGTGCAAGCACAGAAGGGGGACAAGGAGTGGGCAAGGCCAATAGAGGGGATAGAGACCTCAAAGCCTGGGACCAGTCAAAATATTGAGACCTCAAAGGCCCTGGACCCTTTTGCAGAAAAGCCCAGGAGATTGGACTACACATGCTGACTCACTGACTTGAAGAGAGAGAAACTCTATTCCAGGGCTGGGAAAGGTCATCTATAAGAAGATACTCACACAAAGCCCGGGTGGCACCACCAGAGCCCTGGGCACTCTGTCATCTGGATTGACCTTGGGCCAAGGACTGTGATGCCCTTTCCTCTGCTATCTGATCTCCCTTTCATTTTTCTCTTTCTTCTCTCTTTCTTTTTATTCTTTTATTGTTATTATAATTATTAGAAGATGGGGCAAAATATGTACAAATTTCCATACTGAGTGTGTAGTTTGCTAATAAAATTTGAGGGTTTTTTTTTTTTTTTTTGGACCCTTTTGGCTTTCGATGTTCTTTTTTGACCATGGGCACCTACAAATCTTGAGTGTTCCTTTCCTTGTAGGAGTGAGACATGACAATCACGTTTGTCACTGATTTTACATAATGCAGGAATAACCTTACAGTCTTTCATTAGAAATAGTATTCCTGTAGAAACAATTTTGATAGTGAAGGATGGATATTAATGAGGACAGCAGTGATTGACATTGATGCAGGAGAGAACAACAAAATGAGAGAAGCAGAATTGCAATTATTAGTAATTGAAGTTCAATGGTAATTAAAAATATTAGCAGAATTCCCAATGAAGAGAGAGTATCTCTGCCATGTATGTGACTGAAATTTTTATTATGATTTAAAAGATGAAGTGCTGAACATCTGTGATCCCAAAACATGTATTCTTCTTCCCTTTGTAATCATTCATTTGGAGCCCTTCTCCTCTGCAATCTCATTTAAATTAGAGGGCTGACTTGGGCTGTTGTGTGTCTGAGGCTCTCAGTGGTATCTGAGCATTCACCACAACACTTTGACTCCACTGGGTCTTGCACATATTACACATTTTGCCCTTTGACTATTATTTGCTAAAAAAACCCCTTTGAAGCCTATCATCCCCTCAGTTTATAGCTTGCCCTTTCAGAGGCTTTTGTTCTGCTTCACCTTAATTCAAACTCTGGTTTTACTTCTTAGTGAAGCAGAAAAAATCCAACCTAGACCATATAAAATGCTTATTTAATTTGGCATCCTTTCCTCATCAAGCAAATTAACATTTTGACATTGTATAAAAACAAAGCATTACTTTTTCTTGAGGAAAAATATTTTTAAAAAATATTCTAAGTACTAATAGAATCATAGAATCGTGGAATGGTTTGGAAGGGACATTTAAGATCCTCTAGTTCCAACACCCCTGCCATGGACAGGGACATCTCCCATTAGATCAGGTTGCTCAGTGCTCCATCCAGCCTGGTGTCACTAGTCCCTTTGTTGTCCTCCATTCAAGTTCCTCTCTGAATTGCTAGGAGATGAATCAGCGAGTAGATTTGGTGCTGACTGAAATGACTTTCAGGTTCAGTTGGCCTTTCTTTACTGAGTGAAAAAAATTCACCCATGCCCACAGTTTAAGTCTTTATAAATGCTCCTTCTGTGAGTTTTTCTTTTGCTTATTTTTACCTAATGACTTCTATGAAAGTAAAATCAGTCAATGCATTGTGCTGGCAAATAATTAAAAGAACCTTTGTTATATATTCCCAGTGTTATGAGTCATATATGAGAGATTCAGTCTGCAGTTAAAAACTACAGATAGTACCAACAACTGATGATGTTTTCCTTTATTTTTATACTGACATTTTTTCTTAATTCCTCATCTCTCAGTGGATAAAACCAGTCCATTGTAACAGAAAATCCTGCCTTCATTCAGAACTGATCATGTGGGGTGAGGAATTTTAAACAAGGCTGCAAAGCTGTTCCTGTGCCATTACTCCTCATGTGTTTCATTGCACAGTAAGTTGCATTACTTGAATTTGCATAAATGCAGCTCAGTTCAATAGCCCTATAGTCACCTTGCACGGCTACTTGTTTATTGGTACTTTGTTTTTTGGTCAATCAGTCAACTTTTCCAGCGCACACAGAGCTATCCCAATGTACTCACTGGAACAGAAAAGCCAGAGAAGGTTCCTTTAATCTGGGGGAAAACCAATACAGATAGTTTGAACCACCTAAGAAAATCACATTCAGATAACATAGTACTGGGCTAGGGAATTTTTTTTCAGATAGCATTAGCCAAACATATATCGAGGCATGCCTGCATATCTACCTGCTTGCTGTCAAATTCCAATGACAAATTACATGACACAATCAGAAGCAATGTAGTGAAAAATATGATGTTGAGGTCTAGCTGTAGTGCTGTGCAAGGTGAATTAACTGAATTTAATAATTTAAAGAAGTGGCTTGTTTCAGATGCACACAGATTTCTGTTCTGTGCCTTCATTCCACATCCGTACACAATTAGACAAACTTCTTTTACAGCCTTCTCAGTGTGTCCTTTCACAGTCCTCTGGCTTCCAAGATAACCAGCTTTGTATCCCACAGTGCAGTATAAGAGAGATGGTAGATTTGAAGGCGAAAGTAGGATGCAGTGCATGCATTTATGTATTTGGATGGGAGGTAGATCAAAATTTTAGGATTATATATCCTTAAAATGCTTAACCTGAGGTGAAATAAAGCACCTTCCCTGTTTCTAAAGCTGGCACAGAGAAGCCTTCTCCTGGGGGACTGCTGAGGCTTACTACTGCTAGACTAAAGACATTCTTTCAGTTAGATTTAGCAAGCTGTTAGTAACCTGAAAACTTCACAACTGTCATTTTGTATAAACCATTTCCTTCTACAAAAGAAAATGTAAGTGTTATGACATGAGGGCTGGAAAATATTCAAAACCCTATCTGCTTACATATATCAAGGTCTATATTCCAGAACAAAAAGAGGTTGTGCAAAACTGAGATACAATTGATGACTTTCATAATGAAATAGGCTGTCAGGCTCTTAATAGCAAGAAATGAATAGAATTCTTATAAAAAAGGGCTATATTCATTAAAGGACAAAATCCTGCTCTAGAGTCCTGGGCATATAAAATTCATCAGACCAGAAATTTCAGTGTTCAAAAACATAAAGCAGTTTTGGCAAGATATGTTTAACTGACACCAAGAAGCTTATTTACTTCTCTGTTTGGGCTTCAATTACTTCACATGAAAGGGAGGAGAAATGGGATTTTATGCAGCATGTAATAACTTTCATACAGGAAACAGGATGATTTTAATGACACTTCTTTAATATTTTAGGTAGCCCTATTCCAGTTGAAAGCAGAATTTGCATCTACCAAAGAACTCTGTTTTTATTAACTGTCTTATGGGTTCATTTTTGTAGACTATAAAGCAGCATGGCTGTTTTGCAAAGAGGCTGAAGCCTAGACGCCAAAGAACTTTATCAAGGGGTGAAAAATTGCTAATCTCTAGTGTGATAAATGAGCTAGTCTGGAGATTTTGCCTCCCTGGCTAGATTAATTCAATTATTTGGACAGATTAGGTATTCCTGTGCTGTATTTCACTTGCCTGAACAGATGGCAAGATTAAAGTGCAATACTTTAATTGCCCTCCCTGATGATCTGCTTCTTTGTCCAGGCAGTGAATGTCTTAACTCTGCAAGTAATGTTGATCCTGCCTTGCAAAGGTGTTGAGAGCCTGGATATGGCGAATGTCCTCAGCACCTGTGCTGAGGTTGATGCCTTAGGTTTTAACTTTTCTATTTTCAAATTCTGTACTGCTTAGACTGTAACTCTGAAGTTCCTTGTAGCCTGTAATTCCTGCTCTCTCGTACCAGGTAGACATAACAAAGCCTCTCCGGGCTTTGCCTTCAAGGACAACCAGGCTGTTTTTAGGCCCAAAATGTGTAAACTAAAGATTCTAAGGGGGGCAAGCTGAGGGGCGTTACATCGCTAAAACTGGGGCTTTAATTGGAGAATTAACCCTGGTATGCAAATGATCCAAACCTCTAAAAGGTTAGGCTGTGAAGAACTCGTGACCTGTCGTCCATCTTGGGGTCCAATTTTTGGAAGCAGCCTCTGGCTCCCCCAGGGTGTACCTTGAAGGCCCTTCAAATAAATACTTGTCTTTATTCCCTTACTCTTGTCTAGTCTCTGTTTCTAGGTGGCTGGAGGAGGCATCAAGGTCATAGCTGTTCTTAGATTTCTTTAGGCTGAAGGAAAAAGTTTAGACCCTCCAAAGGGCAATTCAAGTCTTTGATGAGCCTAATTATCCTTTCACTGAGCTTATATTTGTCTATGCATTGCACAATATGATAATGCTTAGACCCCTTAGAGAGGTAACCCCTCAGAGACTTGTCCAGGTCACAGGACCCAGGCTTTCCAGGGATTCAAATGTAGATACGAGATTTAGTTGGGCATCCAGATGTATTTTCAAGAATGACGAAAAACTGCCTCGCAGGCAGTGTCTGTCTGTATGTCTTTTATGCTTAATTATCATTTAAAATTTGACCTACTTGGTATAAAATATTAGTTTACTTACAGTTGTTTCTGGATAAAGTTGATTTATCTTTACAGAGCTGAAAGAACATCTTCACGGGTACATTGGATTAATTACCTTCTTGATTATAGTATATATTTATAGATGGAAAGGCAGAGGATTTAAGAAGGGTCTGGTGATAAGGAAGTCATTGATTCTATTTCAGTTGTTCATCAGAGGGCTCAAAAGTAATTTGTGTAAAACAAAGCTCATCAGATCTCTGCATATTCTAGTCCCCAGGAAGTTTCTCTTTGTCAGATTCAGGTTGTGCAAAGAAACTCTCTGTTGAAGGGATTGGAATGCATCTGTCTCCATGTAATCTGCGAAACCTTAAGGTGCACCTTCCTCCTCTCAAGAGAAGGGAATTTCACTTAGTCTGGTCCCCTCCCTTCAAGAGGATCCATCTGCACCTATTGTAAGTCTTAAAGGAAGGCAGCAAACAAAATTAGAACAAACATATAAATAATATATTAACCACCACATGGAGCTGTTAAATCCTCTTCTTTTAAATAGCATTAACTTTTTCTCTAAAAAGGAGGATGGAAGGGGTAAGAACATACAATGCTTAATGATATAGAATGAAACTGCAGTGAGAAAACACCATATCCCACAGATCTTATTGGTGGAATCACTTTTATAGATAGGAAAGAATTTCAGCATGACAAACTTCTTGCAGAAAATTAATGAATTGAATTTAAATTTTTTTTCTGGAAATTTATTTATTTCAAATGATGTATTAGAATAATTTCAACATGATCCATTAATTTTTTTAATGTTTTTATATTTATCAAATTAAAGTTTTAAATTTTACTAAAGCTATATATTTTATTTTTAAAATTTGAAATTAGTGTGTTTCACCATGAGGGCAGCTGAGCAGCAGAACAGGTACTCCAGGAGTTTGTGTAGGCTCCTTCTATAGATGTTTTCAAGACTGGAGTGGAGAAAGACCTGAGCAGCTGGTTCTGACCCCAGAGCTGGCTTTGCTTTGATCAGAAGGTTGAACAAGAGACCTTATGAGGTTTCTCCCAGACTAACCCAGACTGGTTTCTCCCAGGCTGAAATTATCCTGGGTGGATACAGAATTTTTGGGGGGGATGGGCTAGGACTGAAAGTAGAAGGCGTCACCCTTTAAATGAGAGAGAAGTGTGATTGTATTGAGCTTTGTCTTGGCACAGGTGATGAGTCAGGATTACTCAGGCAGAGTAACATCAGTGGTATTGTGGGGGTCTGCAGTAGAAAACCTGGTGAGGAAGAAAAGGTTCTTCCTGAAGAACATTTTTCCTGATTAATAGGCAAAAAGCAGTATCCCAAGCCATGATTTTAGAAAAACAGAATTTGTATTGTTCCTGTGCTTTCTTGGAAGGATCCCATGAGAGATAGCCCTGGAAGGAAGAGTCCAAAAGAGCTGATTTTCAACATCACCTGGTCCAAGAATGGTCTGTACTGATGAGCAGGAAGCCCAGTAAATTTGTCATGAGACTTGCATAGATGAACAAAGGTTTCATGACAAAATTCAGACATAAAGATGAAGTATAAAAGAGGTGGAAACAGGAACAGATGACTGGGAGGGAATAGAAAAGCATCGTATTATTCCAAGACACCGAATGCCTTCCTTGAGTTAGTCTTTACTTGTAAGATTGGTTGTCATGAATATGAGATCTCTGAGACAAGGGAGAAAGTCTGAAGTAACAAGACACCCTCATGGAGAAGTATCTGACCAGGGAACATTTTAACACACTGGACAGACGGAAGATAAAAGTGACCTGACAGGATGCACCCACAAGTGCTGAGGGAGACAACTGGCACTGAGACACCATTGCCATCTATGAATGGTCACTGTGACTTGGAAACACTGCTGAGGACTGGAAGAAAGAAAACACTGTCCCTACCTCAAGAAGGCAAAGAATGCAGATTCAGGGAAATACAGACCCAGCAACCTCACCTCATCCTTGGGAATGTGATGGAGCAAAACCTCCTGGAAATAATTTCCAGACCCATAAAGGAAAGAAAGATTACTGGGGAGTCATCAGTATGGATTTATAAAGAGGGTGTCTTACCAAATCAGCCTGATAGTTTTCTGTGATGAGACTGTCTTGGTGCTTGAGAAGGAAATAGTGAATATTGTTTATCTTGACTAGCAAGGGTTTTGACACCATCTTCAGTAACAATCATCATAGGCAAACTGGAAAAGTACAGTTTAGAAAAAGAGATAGTGAGGTGGATTAAAAACTGTCTGAATTGCTGGCATCAAAGCTTTGCAATCAGCAGCAGTCAGACCAGTTTCCTCCTCTCACAGGGATTAGCTTCAAGGTTTCCTGGGGCTTCAGTGAACAAAAAGGTTATACAAAGAAATGAAAGAAACAAAGGCATTCTAACAAGGAGGAAGAAGGATCTTTCTTTTTTCCTATGAAATACAAACCTAGTACTGCATAATATTCAAGTAGCTTGAAAAGTCATGATCCTGATTCCTAACTAATTTGTTTATATCATAATGACAGCATGATAAACACATAAACAGGGGTGCATTTCTGAAAAAAATACATGAATCCAACCAAATCAGAAAAACTTTCCTTGAAGAAATGTAGAGAATTTAAAAGGAACTTAGAAAATTCTATAAAAATAGTATTTTGCTTTTAACTGAACTATATGGTTTAACAAAGAATTTGTCGTTGTAAACAAAACCTGATTTCCTTTTACAGGAAATATTGATATTTATATATGTAACACTTTCTTAAAGAAAAAACCCCAAGTAAACAATTCAACAAATACTTCAATTCTGAAAATGACCAAAGAAAATAAAATTTCTTTCTTTTATATCATCAAACAATGATGGTTAAATTCAGGAAACTGTTCCAACTCTTACCTTCTACAGTTTTTATATTTCACAAATAATATTACTGGAGATAAATAACCCAAATAAATTAACCAGAAAATTACAAATAGCACTAACAGTCTCGTGTGTAAGCCCTTCAGAATGTAATTACATGTTTCAAAAGGAGAAAAAAAACCCGAATAAATAACTACATAATAAAAGCTCTTCTAATGTAGATAAAATCAATGTATAGTTATCATGAGTATTAGCAGAGCTCCCACCTGGCATGTTAACTTTTTGTACATGTGAATCAACAGTGGTTTCACCCTTAATTAAAGTAGGTATTGAAAAAGACTTGGCCCTTCTCTAATTTATTCTTTTTATCTTATTCCATGTCTTTTCTCCTGAAATATGGTGTTTATACAGCTACAGAAGTTTTGCCAGCAATATTTCTTAGATCTTCTAATAACCCCTTGAGCCTGAATATGCTTTTCTATTACAATCTACCAAATCCTGAAGTTTTAACACGTTTTACCTTATTCAAAGCCTTTTTCCTTTCTTCAAATGCTTCATAACAATTTCCTACCAAAGCTCTAGAGGGTTGCTATTTTTCTTAAATGTTACAGGAAAAGTAGTTGATATATATACCACAGAGTCCCCTTACAATCAGTAGCAGGAAACACAAAATCCCCAGAAGAAAGAGCAGAGAAAATACAATCTTGCTTTAGAAAATGGAAAAAGAAAAAAACCTACAATCACACGGAACCTTCCTGCTGAAAGCTTTTTATTTGTTTGTTTTATTATTTTTTCCATTTATATTTATCAGAGGGTAGTATCAAAGAAGAAGGATAGTATTTCATCAAAAAGATGTTCCAGTTTTGATCTTAAACATTTATGATTCTGTTAGATTTACAAAGAGTGGTGTTTAACCATCAAACTGCTTCCCATGGAGAGAGATTTGAAAACATCTTACTGGTCTTATAAGGCACTTGTATTACCCTTCTATCATTTTCTTTCATGTCTTTTCCTCAATAAACTGTTTACAAGTAGTTTAACTCCTGATATCTAGGCTGTGATTTTCTAGACTGTCAGTCATTAGGAAAAAAAGTCACAAATATCACATAACTTATGCCAGACATCTTAAGTAAATCAGACAAAAAAAAGTGCCAGTTTATTTCCCCTGAATCCTTATGTAAGGTTTCTAATTTGATTAGCTCAGGTGTAAAACTAGAGGAGATAAATTCCAGTCTCTGAGAACTGCTGCAGAAGTTTCATGCCTTCTTTCATTTTCAAACCAATTTTCTCTATTCTGAGACTTTTTTTACCCTGAAAATTCCCCTCAACCACTGAATTCTTCTTGATTATGATGATTTCTAACTACCTCTCAAGAAAGAATCAATTTTTAAGCCCAAAACACAGGTGTTGTCTGCCAGGCATCAATTAGATATTTGGTATCTAATTTGGCAATTGGAAGAGCTGTAACATTCCACAAAGCCAGATTATTTTCTGTTCAGTGTCTTTTTAAAAACAATTTTAAATACTTGTCAGTGATTGAACGGAAATGATAGGATTTAATTTCAGTCAGCTATTGATGTTTTTATCTGATCTAGTTAACCAAAATTTTCTTCAGAACCAGTGAAAAAAGATAACTGTGTAATTGATTTGATCTGTTTATGATGTGTGCCTTAGTATGAGTCGTGTTCTAACAATCCTTTTTCTCTTTTTTCACCTTAAAATGATCTTGGGTGACCAGTTCAGAAAGAGATGTCTCCACTGCATAAAAACCTGTGGTGCTTTGTCATACAAAACAAAATCTTACTGCTATTGCCTTCCACTGCTAGATCCTGTTGTGTGACTCTGGTTGTCTCTTGCCTTCCCTTGCAAGCTGAGCTTCTGAGCAATGAAAAACAGAGCACAGTGGATGCCAGGTTATGTTGGGTGCCAATGTACAATACTGCATTATGTGATAAATACCAACTGTAGCAAAAAAATATAATAGAAGTATTATTATAGGTAGAACAGAATAGGATCAGGCATTTGGACTATTTTTTTAAAAAATGAAACACTTACTCAAATATGAAATCCACTTATAATAAAAAAGAAGGGATTACTACCAAAAGTAATTGACTCACGCATTAATGTCATCACATACACTTAAGTTACAATGCATTGTATTCTGATTAGTAGTTTTCCTAAATGCTTATAAATTACAACTACAGAATTCTTAATCTAACAGCATGGGGTCCTTCAGTTCCTGAAGGGTGATATTTAATTTGTTGTAGTGAAAGGATTATGACATTTCTCTAATTCTCAGGTAGCTATATTTTCATGCAATTAACTGCAGTATCTTTCTCCACTCCTAAAGTTACCAAGTAAACCTCTTTACAAAGAGGATAAACTGAGGTATCCAATCATTAAGGACAAATGCTTACATTTTTATTAACATAAAACCCGGTCATTCGATGGAAAAAGAAAACCCGTAGTGACTTTTTCATTATGATTTTAGTCTGTTAATTGTCTAAATTTTACACTGAAAAAGAAAGCTGTGAAAGCTGTGAAAGTGAAGCTCCACAAAACCACATGAATCCTGTTGGTTTAGACAGCCAGCGTAATGCTTTTAAAAAGAGTAAATAATATAGCTGGTAGGTTCCAGTTCTTTTCACATACAGGCTGACAAAGAGGAAGAAAAGATGCAGGAGAGAATGGCAGATTTTTAAAATTTATAAACATTTCCAGAGCTGGCATGGAAGGTATAGCTAGCAGGACAAAATTATCCAGGTGAATTTATTATATATTACATTGCTGATTGTAACTACAGTCTTCATGGTCTCAGGGGTAATGGCCTCCTGTTTAATAAACCCATCAAAAACACTCAAAAACCCAAGGCCAATGAGAAAGGGAAAAAGTTGCTATGTCTGACACTGAAGACTGTGTCTTAGATCAGCTGATAGTGAGAAAAAAAGGGAACACCTGCTTGAAAAAAGGCAGTTATTTAGCTGCTTGATGGAAAACGATATCAGGAAAGTATTTAATTCATGTTTAATATAATATAATATAATATAATATAATATAAATATATATTTAAAACATTACCTTCCTCAATTTAATCTTGTTAAATCAGATTAGATAAGATAAATTTGTGTTTTCTTTATTTTCATAAAATACTCACTTTGCATTGTTTGTTTGTTTGATTGCATTATTTGGCTTGATCTAGGATGGTCTACCAAGTAATTTCTAGTCATTTAATATAAATATTTAACAGCCTTTTTTTCTTATAGGCACACAGATACATTGACAGGGGAAACCTCACAAGCTTTATACAAGACCTTTTTGTTTATCTGTTAGTAGCTATTGGCTCAATGTTGACAAAATCACACATATTAACCATGGTCTGAGATTGATAACAGACAATGTCGAGAAAAATCATTATTAGTAGCCAAATGATACCATATTTATTCCCTAATAGGGATGTGTGCAATAAAAAAATTATATCTGGTGTAAATACACTGAATCTTCTGTAGTTTAGAAACAGACACAGAAACCTCCAGTGAGCTCTCATTGGACCTCTTTTACACAGGACTTCACCTTAAGATCCGTTATCACAACAGGCAACAGGAATCCTCCTTAACAGAGCAAACCACAAAATATTGATGCATTTCTTTTCTGAGTTCAATCTTATTTTTCAATATTCTTTTCGGAAAAGAGCTCCAGAACAGAAGAGACCATAGTATTGAGATTTTGATTTCCGTAATGCCAATCAAAGTAATTTAATTTTTCTTCCAAGAAATTCCCCCTTGGTGCACTTCAGAATTCTCATTTCTCTCTGTCGGAGCACCTCATATGTATCTTGTATTGTATCAATCATTGACTAAGAATCTTAAACATTTTAATTTTATCATCTACCAGTGCTTTTTAAAATAAGAACTTTTGTCCGTGATGTTTGCTTTAAACATCTAAATCACACTATAGAAATTTCTGATTACTATTATCCATCTGGTCACGTTCCCATTCATCACAATCTGAATCTAGACATCTACCCACACAGACTGAAAGTTACCTACACTGTGGATGTCTAAATTGGTCAGATGAATCCCTCCCTTGATGTCTGGTCTTGTGTCAATCATCATGAATATTTCAAAAAAGAATCTTTCTTTGGATTTTGTCATTTGATCAATAGTGAAATCTTCTGTAAGGCTATGGTGGTGACAAAATTCCTGATATATTTCGGGAATTCTTACCACCTCTGCCTGGTTCCTCGATTTGAAGGCCACTGGGGAGCTCAGGCTCCCAGTACATCTCTTTGAAGGATATCAGAAGGGGAGGCTGTTAGGAGCCTTGACATTTCCAATACTTAACTTCATTTCCAGCACAGATACAGCTTCTATTTGACTTGCTTGTTCTGAGGCAGTCAATAGTTTCTTAGAACTGAGAAGGCAACAGAAATTAACTTTAGCTGGAAGCTTTGAAATATCTTGACTTTGTTCTGAATTAGAGTAAAATTATAATTTGAAGATTGAAATTTTAGTCCTTACAAACGTGGAGTTTCTAATCATGTCAAAGCTCTATTTAAAATACAATTTGTTCAGTTGAGCTTATGTCAGTACATGATTAAAAATGCTTGTATAATTAATCTATTCTCTTCTTTGTGTTCTTATCCTCCAAAATTTATATAAAATTCAAAATTATTGATAAAAATATTGACTCAGTTAGTTTGCAATATAAAAAGGAATCTGAGCATAATCATAATAGATATTCTCAAAACACAATAATTTCTAAATGAAAGCTTTTGATCTATCATTAAAACAGCTTTGTTTGTTTTAACTTTATTCTAGGCTCATTGATTTTGTGTTCCAGTGTTCTTGTTATCAGAATTTTCAGGAGTCAGTAATATGAGTTACAGAATTTAAGGTATTACAGCAATACCGTTGACTGTGCTGTGGCAAGGACTCTGTAACTTCACTTATAAATACAAAATTCAAATTTGTTCTTTATTCACAGCTGTGATGCAGCTCAGAATCAAGTCTGTGTCTGTGTGTGTCTGCCTTTAAGCTGTGATTTCCCTGGGTTGTCAGGAAATCCTCTGCTAGTCGTTTTCATAGATGAGACAATGCATTGACTCGAAATCAGGTGACTGCAGTGACTGAAACCCAGCCACCTTCACAACAAAGTATTTGACTCATCAGTGCAGGAGCACTCCTTTTGGAACTTTCAGAGTGTCCCGTAAATTCTTCTCAGGCAGCTCCTGCTGTGCTTAAACCAACTGATATTCTTAAAAGTGTTGATTGATATCCTGGTGGGGAATCTGACCCCTACCGGCCTCTCCTCTCAAGTGTTTTCTGATGCAAAATGATCAGATTGTGCACAGAAAAGACATTTGTAAACAGTCTGTAGAAACTGTTCCTGAAGGTGTAGAAATTGTCAGGAGTATAGCCTCTTGTGCTTTGCTAAAACGATTAACAGACTTCTTGAATGTAGATTAAGATACTCAACAGTGATGATCCGTGCTTAAGACTAAGTAGCAGGGCTACAGTCCAGATAGATTTTAAGGAGTGAGCAGAAGAGGAAGTTGAGGTAAATCTCACCTATTCCACTTGAAGGTACTGTTGTAAGGACTCACAGGAACTCTTGCCACCACTGTCATGGTTTGGGAATGGTACTCACCCATTTAGTTCTCCCAGAGACTCCAAACCACACTGATGCTAGCTTGCTCCCCTCTTTCCCTCCCATTTCCCTCTCCATAAGGCTGGAGATAAGAATTGGAGGCACAAAAGGTGAAATCACAGAACAAGAAAATGAAAAATAATAGCAACAATATTAATAACAAAAGTATACAAAAGAGAGAGTGATGCACATGCAACAATACTCATATGAACCCCAAGACAAAGCTGCCCCATTTTTTTGACTGGAAGCCACATCCTTCTCCTCAGAAGCCAGAGCCCCTTCCCCCTGCTCCCAGCAGTGATGTGAGGCTATGTAGAACAACCTCCAGGTCCTGGCCGAAGCTAGACTGACAGCCTTGTTCAAAAGATTTGATTTCCAATATGGTCCCTCCGCTATTCCAAGATATCAAAAATTATTTCTTTTAACAAATCCTCTTTCTGTGAGGAAAATAATAATAATAAAAAAAAGCTTCTCCAGATTTATTTTAAATTAAAAATTTTATACTGTATGCATACACATTCATCTCTATATAGCTGCATAATCACTAAAATTCTGTTAACACTTCTAATCACTCATCCATTGCAGCCTTTAGCCTTTCCTGGCATTCTTCCAGGATTGTTGCTAAAAGCGCATGACTCATACTTATTGAAACCAGCCTTTTTTCCTTTTTTCCAAAATAATGACAGGACACATGATTTTAAAATCAGAAATTCTTAAAAATTCCTCAATTTGGAGAACATTAACTCCTAATCATTCACAGAGCTGCATAGATTCTGCCTGGCTTCAAATAGCTACCCAGAAGATGTGTGCTGGCATGACACTTTTCTCTATCAGCTCTGGCTTCTGTATGGTTCAGAATCCAGTGAGGGTCTTATTTGGAAGGTTTGTAAGCGTTTTTTAGGCAAGAAACAGTGTGTCTGTTCTTTCCTTATACCGAAAAAACAAAAAAAACTAGTGATGTCCTGTCCTGTTTGATATCTGGTGCTTTTTTTTTTTTTTTTTTTTTTCTTTTTTTTTTTCTTTTTTTTTTTTTGTATAAAAACAATGGAAATAGTTTGGAAGAAACTTAAAAAACAACTCCAAATCCCCACATTTTGATACACAAATACCAGTCTAAGTCCATTTCCTAAACCAAAAGAAACTGTCTTGCTTAGGAAGACTTAATAAATACTCCATAAATAATTTTTCTGAATATAAAAAAAGTAATAAAAAGATTTTTTATTGCAGCTAAACTCAAAGTGAAAAGCATTAAAAGGATTTTTTAACTAAAGAAAAAGCTGTGAGAACACATCAAAATAAATTCTTTTGTGACATTCCATTATTATTAAAAAGCATTCAGCCTTCTAAATTTGAATCTTATAATCCTTGGATGAGATAAGATGCTGTTTCCCTTGAACCCATAGGAACAAAAATCTGAATGAGTATCATAGAATTTAATAAGCTTAAAGCAAAGAAGTTATCAATGTAATTTTGATTCAAATTGGAAATCTCACTGGAAACCAGAAAAGGTTAGCATGGTTTCTGTATCTGGTCTCTTAAATATCAACTTATTACAAATAAGAAACCTTGTCAGTAAACCAGAAATACTTCTCGAATTCTCTTTTCCCCATTGTTACAAAAAAACGGTGATTGTGAACTCTAGTGTTACAAGGTTTGGTCTAAAGAAAAACCGTTTTCAATAACGTAAGAGAGTAGCATTGCAGCTTGCTTTAAAGATTAATAGTCTTAGGCCATGCTGACAACAGAGAAAATTAAACAAAAAAAAAGGTTTCAAAGCTTATAGGCTTTCCCCTAAAATCTTTCCAATCAATTACTTGCATTTAGTGCTGATGAGTTTTCAACACCAATGAAAATTGTGTCATCAATGTATAGGCTTAGTGGTTTATAAAAAAATGTGACCGTTGTGACACTAAATCCATTGTCCAAGAACAGACAATGTTCTTACACTGTACTGTAGATGGCAGTAGTAATTCCCAAATTCTTGTAGGACTATTCCCATGGTCAGCAATGACCAATTAACAATGACTTTTTCATGGGCTGGTCCCGTTATGCAGAAGGCTCCACATCTTGGGGCCTTCACTGATCTTCCTTTCAATGGAAACAGCATAATATGTGATAATTCCTGGGCTGGCCATCTTCTGAAATGATCTATTCTTAAATAAAATGTGTAACTATTAAGTATGAGAACGTGATAAATGATGTATGGAGTAAAATCAGCCTTAAATGTCAAGTGTTCATACTTCTGACTAGTTTTGTGTACGCACAAGTTTACTTAGCATGTTATCATTGTTTTTTAATTACTCTCTGGGTTTCAAATTTAGGTCTCATTAAAATAGTATTTTTACATGGAGAAAAACAATGCTCTGTCCTTGACTTTGTCTCTCTGAAATGGCATTTACCTTACGTCAGCAGAGAGATGAGGATTGATGGTGGGAGGAAGGTTGCTAAGGGAGTTTAGACAGATCTAGCTATCATGACACTTTGATATAGAAATAATCTGGGGAAAAGAAGGAAAAAAAGAAAACTCAGAAGAAAATCAGTAGTACATAGATGACTTATTGGAGGAAATTCTCGCAAGCACAGCTCTCTGTAAACAATGAACTCTCATTAACATGTCCTTGGAGACAGAGATCATTGTGAGCAGAACATTAAATAAAAATCTGTCTGAAAAAGAAAAGTGTATTAAATATTAAAAAATAAATTAAATCCATAATAGCTGTTACCCGCTATCAGCTCTCAGACCTTTGTTCTTCAGCAGAATTTAACAAAAGCAGTGCAACCTGATGATTCCACATTATACGATCACAAGCTTTTTGAAATCTGAGAAAGTCTGTGACTGCAAACTATGCAAGATATATAAAATTACTGTCATAAAGACAATGCTGGCACTGTTTATAGTTGATGGGCTTTTTTTTCATTCTTAAAATCCAAAAGTTATTTTCCCAGATGCTGAAGTACTCTATCAAGAGAATCCACCCTTCAAGTCTCTAAAAATTCACTTTGCCATGTATTATCTTCTGCACATTTTCTATCTTGACTGATTAGATCTAGTAAAAGAGAAAAGGACTTAAGCAGCAACCAAGAGAAAAAGCTGGCCAATTTTAATAATTGAATGGATTAGACCTTGCTCACCTCATGAAAGGAAAAGGGGATTTTCATGAAGGGGGAACTACAGCTTATTTATTCATGGTGATTTGTGTGATATGACTGTCAGAATGTGGTCAAGCTTCACGGGTACTGCTGTCTTTCTGCCAAGAGAGAATTTGCCATTGGGGACATCTGTAACAGAGCCTGGCTCAAAATGTTTATTATTGAAAAAAATCAGCTTCAATAAAATAAATTATCCACAGGCTAATTACACTGGCAGCATTTAATTTACGAGCATTTTATTTCTGAATCTGAACCACTTCCATACACTGCTTCATAATAGTGACACATACCTGAATTTCAAGGACACCTACAAGACGAGGAGCAGGGTTTCAGGTAAACCCTGAAAAACACTGAGAGACATTTTGAAGAGAAGTTCAGGTGATGCTCTGTGCTTTGCTGCAGGAACTCAGGCCTCAGCACGGTAGCAGAAGCGAATAGAGGAAAGAGGTGAGTTTTTGAGAATTTATAATTTTCAAACCCTGTTGAAAATAAAGTTAAATATGCTTTGAAAATATTTTCTTTATCCTGTTGATGTTTGTCAGGTTAAAAAAAAAAGAGTTTTCACACTGAAAGAACAGATGACTTCCATTTTCTGTCCTTGCTTTTCTTAGAGACCCACAGACAAGCTTGGGATAAAAATAGTTATTTTTTAATATCATAATAAAAGGTACACAGAAACAATTTGTCAGTAATTAGGCTTCTGAGCAATGGATTTTATTTTTTTTAAGCTAACATTGGGGATTGAAACATGACCCTGAACTGAATTGAAATATGAAGAAAAAATGGGCATGTAAAAATTAAAAATTGAAGCTCTTCATCAGTGTGCATTGGTGGGCATACTGAACATTTGGAGTTAGCAGCAATAATTAATTTCCTACATTCTGTTTTGATCATACATTTCCCAAGTTAAAGGCCTGATTATGAAAAATATAGCAAAGACAACTGCCTTGCTGCGGCTGCAATAAGCCAATTTCTTGACCTTACTTAAGGTCAAGAAAGGAAAAACCGGAAACTAACAAGAATCTATAACAGCTGTTTCAATTTTCTAAATTTAAAGAATAAAAATATTCGACATAGTGATTTTCACTTGATGACCCTGCAAAAATGCCTTATAGCTCATACTCTATCCAGTAACTCTAGTAAAGCCAGGAGGCCTAAACTCACGAGAAGATCCAACACTTTTCATGCTGATGTAAAAATATGCTGAAAGCTGAATGCACATAGTTCTGAAAGTGTCAATCTTAAATAGTGAGAATTTTATGCTGCAGAATGCCCCAGAATTATTCTGTATACTAAATAAAGACGCCAAAACAATATGAAATATAAAAAACTATGCGTGTCTCTTCCAGAATGTGTTATTACTCTGAACTTTAAAGGTAAGCATTTGGGGAGAAAGGGTGGATTTTATTGTTTCAAACATATTCGTAATAGTTGTAGGGTTCATTTTGGAGATGGCCAGAGATGGCCATAAACCACAGTTTACATTTTGACTTCTACCAAAAGACATCCAGCTAAGAAATAATCTGGATAATCATTGAGCTGGAAAGATGCTGGATCACGGCATAGAACAGAGTGGAAGATGAATGGGTCCAGGGAGAAAGAGAGCACAGAGAGGAAGGCTGTACTTGTAGCCCACTAATGAGTGATGCCTTTAAGAGACAGTAATTTTCTGCTTTTAACCAAGAGGCAGAATGAGCAGCCTGCCAAGAGTCCTGATTACAGAACGAAACAAAAGCAGTCCAAGAAGGGAGCTCAAGGGCTCAGTGTCTTACTGCCTAGACTGAGTAAGTCCTGAACATCTCTCTCCCCGCTTGGATGCTTTCCATTTGGCTGTGCCAGCACATTTCCAGTTCAGACTCTTGATGAGAGATGAAACCCTCTGGCTCCCTCTGTAGTCATCCAATTCTATCCCAGAAATCCTTGCATTTGCTGCCATCCCATTTCCATCCATACCCCCAAATACACTGTTTCATGTCTTAAAATAATTTCTCTTGTGTGCTGCACCTTAAATCTGATAGTATATTTGGAGCTGGAAAACAGGAAACAATTATTCTGTCTCCATTCAGTCACACATGCATCACAGAGCGTCCTGAGAGGGGTGGAAGGTGATGTGGATGTGGCCAGTCTGCTTCAGATGCTGCTAGCTATAAGCCGTGTGGACATGAGTTCAAACATGATTCGTGCCACTTGTCTGTTTTATTTAGGAGTACAGATGTAAGAAAAGATCGCTTTGCTTCTTCTTTGGCAAGTTTTTTCATTGTTCATTTGCTTCCTTGCTTGCTCTAATAAACGCAGCAGTGCTACAGTTTAGTGTAAGCTTGCAGTTTTGCATAACCATCCATTTGGAATAGCACATTGTACTGGCAGTAGAGCAGATGAGTGACAAACAGAAGTGTCTAAGTAAAAACAGAGGTACAGGAAGGATATGAGCATTGTAGGGCAATGTTAACAGAGGCTGCCATGAAGGTGGTACTCTGAGGAACGTAATACACGACTGGAACAAGTGTAAATTTGCCCTTGTAATGCTGCATGGTTTTTGAAATCCCTAAAACAGTAAAAAAGTACAGTGGTAATCCTAGCTACAAGCTGGAAAAAGATGATTCTGATTCAGATTAGCTCCTGTTTGGACTTGATAGAAATTTAAGACTTTCCCAGAATGCAGAAAAGAATGAAGCAAGATGCTGGAAGAAAAAGAAGACAGTGTTACAATAGAGGGGATTAAATGAGAAATATGGTTTGCAGCAACAGAAACACATGAAAGAAAAAACTGTTTAGAAGGAGATATCTGTGTTCAAAAGAAACAGTATGAGTGACTGATTAAGCTGGGGAAAAAATCATTTAACTAAACATTATTCAGTTGCTCAGCCAAATTGCTGCATTTGAACAGAAAATCATACAAAAAACGTAGACAAATATTACAGCTATCCAAAAAGAACAAAAGTACACATATGGCATGAAACTGTTATGAATAGTTTGTACAGATTATGAAAATATTTTAGAAAGAGCTACAGTAGCATCTTGAGTGCAAGAGAAACACTTTAATTAATATAATTGCAAACGATATGAAAATATTACAATAGTCTTGCCGGAGGAAGGGTCAGCCTTTTCACAGTTATATTTGTTAACTAATTACAATCATTTTTGACCTTGAAAAAAACCCAAAAAACCAAACAGTAATGAACTATTTGATTTTATCCCATGTGGCTGTTAATACGAAGTGCCATGGTTTAACCCCAGCCTCCAACTTCAGCCCCACACAGGCACTCGCTCATTCCCCACAGTCGGGATGGGGGAGAGAATCAGAGGAGTAAAAATGGGAAAACTCATGGGTTGAGATAAAGACAATTTAATAGGTAAAGCAAAGGCCACACATGCCAGCAAAATAAAACAAGGAATTCACTTACCACTTCCCTTGGGCAGGCAGGTCTTCAGCCAGGATGCTGTCACTCTGAATGGCTCCCCTTCTTTCTTCTTCCCCCAGCTTTATATGTTGAGCATGATGCCCTATTATGTGGGTTAACCCTTGGCTCATTTGGGGTCAGCTGTCCTGGTCGTGTCCCCTCCCAGCTCCTTGTGCAACCCCAGCCCCCTCCTGGTGGGGTGTGATGAGAGACAGAAAAGGCCTTGATGCTGTTCAAGTGCTGCTCAGCAGCAGCTCAAGCATCTCTGTGTTACTAACACTGCTTCCAGCAAAATCCAAACCATAGCCTATCACAGGTACTAGGAAGAAAAGTAACTCTATCCCAGCATAAAACCAGCACACAAAGATGCTGTGAAATTTCATAGTGATGCAAATAAAGGTTCAGGACATGGACACATTCCTCAAATAAATGTGTACCTTTAGTCGCAAAGAGGAAGGGAAAAGAAAGATTTTACCATTGTTGTGTGAAGGAATTGTTGATAATGAGTCTGGTACATGAGAAGGACCCGGACTGATTAAGTGGTATTTATGTATCTGTGAAGAGGTGAAACAGTCCTTCAACTAGTGAAAAGCATTCCAAGCATGCTTTTGAATAAGGAAGAAATAATTATGAAAGGAAGTATAAGAAAGATTAAATATACTTAGGCTTCCTGGAAAGTTCAGCTATGGCAAACAGCTACAAAATTAACATACTCTGCCAAGAAAGTGCTTTTTCTAGTAAGTACAACTTCAGACATAATGTAACCTGGGGGAGGAATTCTCAATTGGAAGACTGTCAGAAAAACTAGCTCATTTCAGGAAGAGAGAGCTTTCTCATTTAAAATTTCAGGTAAAAAAGATCAAGATAAATTCTTCCTTCTCTATTTTTTTTTCATCTTTTTCTTTTGTAAGAGTTTACAATTATTTTCTCAAGTATAGTAAAAAAAAATATTTTTTTGTCTTTTTTTCATGCAAAAGACTTTGTCAAGGACACATGAATAAGAAATTTGATATTTTCAATGGCAGTGGAACCTTAAAGATGCTGTAAACACAGAAGTTTTGTATAAAGAAATAAAGTAATGTCTACCACACGGTGAAACAAATCCTTTTTTAAACTCATAAAACAATTTATTTTACAATTGATTTAACCCCTAGTATATTATGAGGAATGGTTCTTCCTAATATTTACCAAGTTCTTGTCTTTAATAAATATTGGGGATTTTTTTCTGCCAAATGATAGTAATTTTAAATACAAAAGGAAAAGAATTACTAAGCTTCTTTGAAAATTTGGCTCTGTAAGGCCTTTTCCTTCATTCCAATAGCAATGCATGTTCCGTTTGTTTCTTAATTTATTTGGACTCTGAAGAATCGATTTTAGATGAATTGATAACTATTAACTTGTCTCATTGGCTGATACATAAGAACATAAAAAAAAAAGGAGTCTGAAAGTAGGATTTGTTGTGTCATAAAAAAATTGGAAAGAAATGGGTACTGGATGAATAAAAAAACTATTTGAAACACTGGAATTTGTCCTTTTTGTGTAGTCTTAGACTAAGGAAAGTTTAATATTCTCAAAGTTTTTCAGTAGGGAAAACCTTATTTTGTTCAACTCTAACTGGAAAGCTACAAATGTGTGCAAATAATTACCACTGTTTTAATGAGAATAAGAAAATCTAGATTTTTTTAATATATTCTGAGTTTTTATTTAAAAAGATAACTAGTACATCTTCACTCTGGGATTAAATGTATCTCTATATTAAAGATCCTATTTCTGAATTACATTCGAAGGATGCCTTACTACTAAATTAGAGGTCTGGTTCTGGTTGAACACACTGAAAGATAGTATGTCACCGTAGTAGAGAAGAATAAGGACAACTACAAAGATGTGTATTTGCACTGCATTTCATTATGAGTGCAATATTTCCAATGGAATACAGTCAGACATTTTATTCATTAAAAAATAAAATTAGCAAAACCAGGTATGAAACATAATTTCTTCCAGAAAGTATCAAAAGACATTGACAAAAGAAGATAACATCTTTTTAAAATTATTTTTCTCCCTGAAAGTTTTCAAAACATTCTACTAACATTGATACTTGGAGATCATGGAACTAAACTTCCATGATCATCTCAGTGATCATCTCTGAAACGTTTTTTCAAACAAAAAATTAATATTTGTAATTTTGTTTTCCTTTCTGGTTATTTCCTGCTATTTATCTGTAAAAGAATTTCTTTCCTTGAAGGTCCCTGACCAGGGAAGTTATTCCTGTGTTTAAGATCTCGTTGTAGGTCTCACTGTTCTCATAGTTCTCAGATCTGTATTATGACTGGCACAGATTTGGCTCACTGTGTTCTCAATATTGTGCAATTAAAGGAAGAAATTTCAGACTCTTTCTGATAAAATATGCTGTATATTTATTTAAGAGCTCATGAGAAAAGGGAGACGTTATGGGCCTACAGCTTTTTCCAACCCACCCAAATCCATTAATGCCTCATTACTCAATCTTAATGACAAAGAAAAACAAAGAAATAGTAACTGATATTATTTTAATAGAGATTTAATATCAGGAAACTTCACACTTTAAAAATAATATTAGCTAAAATTTAAGTATTAAAACAGTTTTAGGCATTATCTAAGTTGTTTTAGAACAAACATCCTCAAAGATTAACCTTGAAAATTATTTTTTTATCCTTTTTCTTCAGCTCTGATTTGAACTCCAGCACTTTCTCACTTATAACAAGCATCAAAATCTTTATTTCTTCCAAAATATAGACTGCTGCTTTTCAAACTACTCTGTATTGCATTACTTGTTTTTCTATCATCATAACTTGGTGGTTCCAGGTGTTTCTGCAGTTTTATGATACTCTTTAAAATACTACTCAGTAAGGCAGAGGTGTGGAAGATCACAGATTGAAAAGACTGAAATTCTTGCACATATACCACATTGCATAAGGATGTGCAATATTTGACTAGACTTCCTAGCACTATTATGGAGAAGTAAGGTTTGTCCTATTTTACCTGAAGAAAGGAATCTTGAGGATACGTAAAAAGAGAAATGACAGCGGTCTGGTGGTCACAGATCGTGAACCAGATGCTCACTGACCTCTTTTCACTGTGTTAGAGGGGCCATGAAAATCCCAGCTGAAGTCAGGGAGTGATTCCCTGATCCTGCAGTTAGGGCAGGTGTGTGGCAGCTTGCTGAGGAGCCAGCCATAGGTTATGTGCCTGGGACCACAGCAGGAGACTGAAGGGCAGTGCTTCCGTGCACAGAGAGCCCTGCAAGAGCAGCAGAACTGTGGGTGCAACTCTTCTGTCAGACACAGGACACTGCCTGGCAGTTCTGCCTTCTGTGGATGGCTTTGAAACCAGGCTCAGTCTTGCCTACTCAGACCATGTTGCATCTGACCAAAAGGTACATGTGAAACTTGTCCATTTCAGAGCTGCAGGAAGCAGGGAAGCAAAGAAGATGTAAAAAAATTGATGGGTTTTATAAAACCGCATTGTTTATGAATTGAGGTAACCATTATGAGAACGTCAGCCCTGATCCTGAATGATAACCAGTCTAAGGGATTTCCTGTCTCGGTAACTCACAGTGCTGTCCCTCCAGCCATTTCTCTTGTCTGGAATTTTAACACAGGCTCCCGAATAGACTAAAGTGTGTACCGTTTCTAGCACTTTCCAGAGACTATAACAAAGAATTGAGCAGAATAAATGAATCTGCCAACAGCTGGCCACTTGCATCCGCTGAGGTGAAAGACTGCTTTAAGATTAAATTTCAGGTGTACAAAGACTCCTTTTTACCTTCTGAACTCCCCATCACAGTGCATTTCACAGGGTGCCTCATTAGGTTGCAGAGCTGCTCAGAGTAGTCCATGTGAAAAATGCTGCTCAGGCTACCTTAACAAATCTGTAGGGTTTTTTTCCGCTAGGAGTGGAACCTATCCCAAGGGCTCCATTATCCAGTTCCCCTTGGCTGTGTGGAAATAATTAATTTCACTTGAGTGACTTTTGTTTAGAAAAAATGTTCAGCTGAAGATATTTTGGTATCAAGGCTGAAATTCCTGGGTTTCATTATTGTTTAAAAAATGGATCTACTGTGTTTTAAATGGGAGGAATAGTTATAAAATTCTTCTGTCCATTAATTCCAAGTTGCTGTGCTGGCATCAATTGTGTATTGATCTACTGGAAAGATTTCAGTTTCCTGTAGTTTTCTTTTCTTCTCAGGTGCCCCTGAGATCCCTATGTAGCTTAGTAGATAAACCCATGATCTTACTCTATTCTTTTCTTATTCCCTTGCTAAATATTTGGTATGTGATAAGAGGAGAGACACAGAAAAAAAAAAATCTGGAATAAGTATTCCAATAGTTTACTGAAGAACAAAAGCTTAAAGTATCAGTTAAGGGACAATAGTTACAAACCTTTTAAATTACATATTTTTGTTTATATTTTTAGTATATAATGATACAAGCAAATAAGTCTTGAATGATTTTCCATGTTTTTGATTCAAAATTGCTTGAGAAGCAATGATATTGTTATCCTGATATAGATATCCTCAACATGTGAAAACTAATACATTGATTTTGATGTGTACATTTTCAAGCAGATATTTAGTTTCATCTTTACCAAATCTAAACGTATCTTGGTCATCCTCAGCTTTTTCAGTAAAAGGAGATGAGCAGATCCTTTTCATTACAACACAGAATCACAGACCCGTGGAACAGTTTGGGCTGGGAGGAACATTTAAAGGTTGTCTAGTTCAACCCCAACCCCACAATGAGCAGGGTCATTTTCAACTCGATCAGGTTGCTCAGAGCTCTGTCCAACCTGACCTTTAATGATTCCAGGGATGGGGCACCCACCTCCTCTGTGGGCAGTGGGCAGGATGAAACCTGAGCCAGTGTTCATCACCCTCATAGTAAAATATTTCTTCCTTATATCTAGTCTAAATCTAACCTCTCTTAGTTTAAAATGATTACCCCTTTGTCTTACCACAACAGACCCTAGTAAGAGGTTTGTTTCTATTTTTTTTTAAGTCCCCGTAAGTACTGAAATGTAGCAATTCGATCTCCCAGAACCTTCTCTTACCTAGGCTGAACAACCCCATCTCTCAGCCTTTCTTCACAGGAGAGGTGCTCCATCCCTCTGATGATTTTTGTGGACCCCCTCAAAACACGTCCATGCTTTTCCTGTGCTGAGGACCCCAGAGCTGAATGCAGTGCTCCAGGTGGGATCTCACTAGAGTGTCTTGGAGGGGCGACATGCCATGATGTATTTTGAGATAACACCTTGGAGTGCCATTGCAATCTAAGAAACTCAAATTTAAATTTTTATAGAACACCCCTGAGATCTAATCAGGGAACATCCACAGAGGATCACTGAAGGCCATATTTTATCACTGAACAAGTTAACCACAAGCTCATCTTTAGGCATCTACTTTTTATTTATTTTGTGACTGGGCAATGAAATATATGGCCAAAAGAGCTTTTTTTTGCGCGCGTGTTTTTGTCTTTTAAAATCTCACTTTGCTTGATGAACTGGAAGAAGAAAAAGCAGTCACTTCCTGGCTGAAAAGAAGGAGAACACAGGTGTGTAGCTTTAACAGATTCATTAGACCTCTACATAAATACTGTTTTATTACTAATAAAAGTCTGATTATACTGGTGTCAGCAAAACCAGGGATAAAGAGTCTGCAAAAGGAATGAAAGGAAGGACAAACCTTATTTTCTAAGATATTCATAATTAAATAATAGAAATTTTAAAAGATAGGGCAAATGAATCAGAGGTGGGACTTATGATCAGTCCTTGCAGTTATGGAAATATTATAAGATCTGAAATCACAAGATTGAGTGCTTTCTACAGCACACACGATGTGTCCAGATGCAGCAGCCATTTTGTGGTATCTAGGAAAATGCTGTCAGAGACTGTAGGGAAGGTGTAGTATTTCTACAAATGGTACATCGGGAGCAAATATTAGAAAGTGCTTGGGCATATGTTGGTGCACTGACCTCTGTCCCTCCAGGTACGTGCAGTGACCTGTTGTCTTCTGCAGGTGTCACACAGACCATTACAGTACAGAGCTGGCACTGTGACATCCAATAATAAGCCTGCTGTGCTGATGTCTTAAAGCTGATTCCAGTTCCTTAGAGCTAAAGAAGTCTTGTTATCTGGAGTAGAAATCTTGGGCTTAGTACCACCATCCTGTAATTACCAGGGCAATTTTAAATTGCACATTCTATAAGTTAAGAAAAAAAAAAGTTTTAACTATCCTTCCATCTTCTCATCATGGTGTAAATATCACCTGAAGATCTTGCCTGAGAGATTGCAGAGAGCAGTTTCAAGGACTGTTTTATTTTATTTTATTGGGTGAAAATTACTGTCTGTGTAATGGCTCAGGCAAAAAGCGATAAAGCTGTCTGTGGATACTTGCCTGGCCTTCAGCTTTGCTAAAAGTATGTGCTGAAAATCAAATTAGCTGAGAAACTTTATAGAAGTTGACTGCTGCCATTGCTGTATCTGTGTGGACAATGCCAGTGTTGCTAGACATTTCTGAAAAGCTTTATACTCCTGAATGCCCAATAGTGTAATCTCAGCACTACTTAAATCAGTAGGACCTGCTAAACTGCAAGAAGACAGATACTTGAGAAACAAGTCCATTTTAGTCCGTGTCACTTCTAGATACACATGATTGAGATTGATATTCCTATTTGATGTAGCTGAAGCAGCTCAATCAATGATCAGATTTGTTTAGACAACTGATTCATATGGTTTAATCCCTTTTATGGGTCCATGAGGTCAACAATCCATAGCAACGCCAACAGACAGCTGAGGGCCTGATCCCCCTGTCTACCTCCTGGCCTAAATTCTGTAATTCGCTGTAGCTGTAGAACATTCTCACCACAGCATTATAATAATCAAGTCACAGAAAAATGAACAAGGGAGGGAGGAAGAACTCTTCAGGAAAGTGCCAGCTCCAACAGATAGGTCTGTGTAGGCTGGGATGGAACCATGCAAGGATGCTGGCAGCAGCTCAGCTGCATCAGCCTGTCAGCTGGGCTTGTCATACCAGGCTCAGCACTGCACATGGGGCTCTGCTGTTTCTGACTCTCTGCCAGGTTTAGTCAGCAGTAGCTCAGATCTCTGCTGTGATACCAAAATGCACTAAGAATGTCTAAATTCATTGTCCTCTCTGTCTTGAAAGGACTTCCTAAGGGTAAAATTTGGGAAAAACATTCAGTGACTAGAAGATTTCCTCGTTCATTGGATATGTTTCACTACCTGCAGGACTCCAGGATTTTCAACAAGCAGAAGAGAAGTCAGCAGGGCCCAACAGATGCCACAAGTATATGAGGTGAGCACTTCCCATCAGTTTTTTTAGAGGAACATTCGTGTTTAGGTGTGATAGAGTGCCAGGAAAGAGCAATTATATTTAAAACTCCTAGAACACAAGTCACTTCACATCTAACGCTTCTGCAGAGCACCCTGAGATCCTCAAGAGTGCCCTGAGTGAAAAAGGTGACATCCTGCAGACTGAGCTGTGAAGTTGCACAAACTCTACCATGACTTCAGTGAGAGGAAGCTCGCTTTTTACCTTTTTTCTGGCAGGAATGTGCATGCACACCTATAAAAAAAAAAAGAGAGAGAAAAGCTAGGTATGCCAAGTACTGCAGTTGCTCAGTATGATCAGATTTCTGGGATGTCAGATGGGATGAAAACCAGAAGATCGCACTGAAAACTAGGTTAGCTCCAGGAACATGTCCAGTCTGGGAAGAGGACTCATTTTAAATACTACCAGGCACATACACTGAAACTTGGAGATCTGCTAACTAGATAAATCATTAGTACCCAGCATTGGGCAAAATCAGGACGTGTTGGTTGACATAGTTAGAGGGGAAGAGCAGGAAAGCAGATGAGGAAGGTGTGCTTCCTTTTCTTGGCAGTGAGGTCTCTCATTTATGCTAGCAGGAGGCACTAACAGCACCAACAACAAAAGCAGCAATTTGAATTGTACATTGTAAAAATTACATTTTCTGGTAACAGATCCCTTCCGTCTCCTTGGACATAGGTACTCTGATATGTGTTGAATGTTGTGTATAATAGGTGATTCAACAGAAATCTGTCAAATGAATCCAGGATCATAATGCTATATAATAATATTTAAATAATATTTTGCTTTACACACCTGTTTTTGGAATATATGTGTATATATATATAGGAAGATAGACATAGTTATAAAATATATAATATTTACATTATTCTATTTACATTCTTAGAACAAATATCATGTCTAATATCAGTAGTAATTTAACGGGGTTGCTAGAAACCCTGTACTCAAAAATATGTTTATTGTCCACAACTGCTTTCAGTTTCTTCAGGCTACAGTTATAGTAAGATATCTGTCATCTACCTCATAGAAATAATCTGATGATTAATCATCTTATGCTAAATGTCAAAGAGCAGCCTGCAACCAGCTTCTGAAATTTATATTTAGGTATTCACCAGTTTTCGGTTCCTGATAACAACCAGCCAGTCTGTTAATTTTTAAAAAATAACTTTTTTCTTTAAATACTTTTGAAAAACTCTATGAAACTGCAGTTGCTGTGGGTTGTGAATGCTTGAAGGGATATAAATTTATTACTAACAGTTTTGTCTACAGGGAAGAATAGTAATATCCAAATTACTTCTGATTGTACAGCAATACAAATTTTTATTGTAACAACAAGAAAAATCAGAGGCATACATCTGTTTTTTACTAATTATTAATATGACTCCATTCATCTGATGAATGAAGACCTATGTTCAGGCTGGACTATTAGATTTACCATTAATCCTGATGACATCACTTCTCTTTGTTGTAAAATCAGAGTATGTCTGAAGTTACAGCTGTAAAAGAAGGTAAAGTCACATTTTATTTAAAGAGTATATTTCCTAGAGTAAATTAAAACACTAAAATACGAGTTTGCCACAATTTGTTTTTCAGGCATGTATCCACCCTACCTTCATTCATTGTTTGACATCTTAGACCAACATTCCCTGGAAGAATTAACACTAAAAAAACATCACAATCACTTGCTATCAAACCAGTCACTTAACACAGATGACCCAGACAACTTAGGCAAGAAATGTGACATGCCTTGCTATGAGAAGTTAGTGTCTGTGAATAATGTTACAGGAAGCACTTCTATGTCGTCTGCTATGGATTTTATTTTGATTAAGGTAATGGGGTTTTGCAAATGTGAAAGTTTCAAAGTCAATTATATCATGTACAAATAGTGTGCTAAGGGCACAGAGATGGCCATATACCTTTCCTTCCTAAAGACCTTCTCAGTTTCTGACTCTTTTATCACTCTGCATTACTGTGCAGAGTGGTAATGCACTGTGGTATGTGGATATATCACGCATTTTCTTGTAGTTTCATATATCATATAAAAAGATCTATTAGAATGCTGAACTGAAATAGATACTGAGAACTACCTTGCATCTATGATAATGAAAAACTTTGCAGATATTTATAGCTAATTTTTTTCATTGTTTTTACCTTTGTTTTTCACCTTATTTATAAAATTTTGTTTGATAAATAACTGCAGGAATAGATTTCTGACATTATCCTGCATATCCGCCAGTGATAATTTCTGCTACACTATCAACAGTAGAATGTAATCAGAACCATACATTTTTGGTGGCACTCAGTAAAAGAGGAAAGACAACCTCATTGTGAATAATGAGACAACCTTATCTGTTAAATAATGGTGCCTTCTTCTAAGCAATACTTGCTTTTGTGCTTCTTACAGGAAGATTTCCTGAATGAATAAAAATGTTTCAGCACACAACCACTATAGATTGCTTACCACTGATGATGAACCAGGTAAGCTTGATGAAGATGAAAGCACAGCTAAAAATCAGTTATTCTTTTATTTGTTTACATCCATTCCTTTCCAGAAAACAGGAAGGTACAATAATAAGAACTGACTGGCTTTTATCTCTGCTGAGGGAGTCTGCAAGGCCAAGGAGTAGAGGCTATACCTGTAGATAATGAAGGGTCAGGCACTATACTGACCAGATGAACATCAAGAAATAAAATAGTGATAACTGCTTGAGAAACACTCAGGTATGGAGAAAAAAAGAATGCAAGGAAATAATGAAGCCATATTAATCTGATACAAAAGGCAGCTGTGACAGAATGGAGCTTCTGTGTCTTGCTACACTTCTGAAGAGGAGCTGTAGGCTACATCTTCTAATCCCTTGTAGACTACATATACTAATCCCTTAATAGAAATAGTGAAATGATTGATTAAACTTTTGTAAATTAATTTTTATGGGATTATTTTTGGCAATAGGAAAAACCATAAATGCAGTGTTAAATGTTGCTAACAAGACTGACAAATCTGCCCAAGGGAGTGCTGCTTCTAGCAAATACTAATATGTTTGAAATGTTTTACAAGATGTATATGACACCTTAAGTATTCTGAGAATAGGCTTAATCATTCAGTGCTCTGAGTTCCATGCTGCCAAGGGTAACTTTCTGACATCATTTCACCATGCTTTCTTTGGAAGGAGGTAAAACCAGTTACTTAAGTTTCTCTTTCCTTCTGCCTCCTCTCGCATCCATTCAACACTTGCAAGTCTCTGCCTAAATCAGGCAGCTTGTTAGCACACCCTGTAAACCAGATTACTAAAACTGTCATTATTTTTAAAGCTTTCAGGGTGGGCTCAAAACCACTTGCAAATGAAGATGGGGAAGAGCATGCTAATGCAGATTGGCAAGAAGTAATGATAATGCAGAAGTGGCAGAAACTGAAAATGTCCTTTAGGAAGAAAAAGTATAAAGCTGTGGCATGAATAATGCCTCAGCTTCTCAGGAGTGCTTGTCTCCTGCAGTGCACTCCACATCACCAGAGCACAAGGTGATGTTTATTTGAAAGTGAGTGGAGGGATGCTCACTGAACTGCATCTGTCAGAATAACATTCAACTTTCTCATAATTACTTTTAGTAGTATCAGAGTACTAACAAAGGAAATAATCCTTTTAATTGGTGTCCGACCCTACTGATGACCACCTGTGCCAGTGCTAGGGGCTCCAGCTAGTCAGCTTTCTTCCACAGCTTTATATCAGGACCTTGGGTGGCTGTGGAGTGTTGTGGAGCTTTGGGTAGGAAACCTATCCTTGTATTATATGGCTACAGCTGGTAGTTCAGCACACAACCAGATGTCTTGGGACCTTGCAGACCAATCAGGGAGATATTTAACAAATTCAGGAACCTACAGAATAGACAGTGCCAAAAAGCGGGCAACTGAATTTCAGTATTGGGCTTGAGGGTTTTTTCATTGTTTAATTCTAAGTTTGTGGCATATATTTTTCCTTGTAGAAAACCCTTTTATTTTCTCATACATAAAATTAAAATAATAATACAAACTTCCTTTTTAAAGTATTTCAGATATCCACCACAGAAAAGTGCAATTAAAAATATATATAGTAATGATACATGAGAATACTTTTGCAATAAAGTTCTGATTAAATACAAAGATTCGTACACTCCAGATATATTGTATAAACACCGGCTTCTTGTCTGTTGTGCATGGATTTACAGCATCTGAAATGAACCATAATGGAGTGCTTAGGAAATATCTTGTGGAAAAAAACCATGATAAAACGAAAAAGATAAGATGGGCAGGGCAATAGAATTAGGAAAGGAAAACTAAAAAAATTATTTGATTTGCATCATTGCAAAAGCCTGAAAAGGGGCTACATAATATACAAATACTTTTTTCCTCATAAATTTACATCAATATAGCATGGTTTCAAGAAAGTTCACCCTAAAGCAATAGTCTTTGCTTTCAGCTCTACACACTTCACTCAGTATAACCAAACAGAAGTCATATTTATGCTGAAGAAAAATATCATGCATGAAACAAAAAAGGGAAAAACATGAAACTATGCAGAAATGAAATGTATATGAATTATCGCATCTTTGACAAAAATCTCTCATTTATCAAGATTTTGCAACATAATCACTATGAAAGGAAACTCTCCAGCTCCACAATTTTTGCACTCTTTCCCTACACTTTCAAAAATGTCAAACCAAAGACAACAGAACAAGGATTTTTTTACCAGAGATGGTGTTGTCACCATCATCCAGCTAGAGTCAAGCAACCTGTCTGGTTCAGAAGGTGTGTACCTTCTGCAGTTATTGCAAGACGTGATACTTCTTAACATCGTTTGGTGTTTGCCACTATGAGGTGTGTCTGAAAATTCTCACAGAAAAGACATTATATTATATGCTCTAGCCATGCACTTTTATGAAACGGACCAGGCCTTATGCACTCCTGACAGCCAATGTTTACTGGTTGAAACAAAATACTGACTGGAATTCCTTGTTTCCAACAAAGTCACTATTTACCATCTAACATTTCTGCTTCTTCAGATGTGTGGTTCCTGATTTCACCACTTCTAAATGAAATTAATGCCTTTAATAACGCTTCCAGTGCTGTCCCATTCTGACATTATTTTTACTCCTTAAAGATGGAGTTTTCTGCACTGTTATCTCTCATGTACTATTTATATCAGAAGTGGAAGCACAGAGTAGCAGCTTATTTCAGGCAGGAAGAACATCTATAGACCAAGCCCTTACCCAAAGCAGGGTCAGTTGTGGGGACAGACCAGGCTGCTCATGGCTTGTTCCAGGGCTTGAAATCCTTCCAAGCACAGAGATGTCACATCTTGGAGCAACCTCAGTGACCTCTCCTCATGGGCTATGTGGGTAGGTTAGATGGCCCAAATCTGTCCCGTCTCTAGGCTGAACCAGCCCAGCTCCCTCAGTTTCTCCTCAGGGAACAAGTGCTCCAGCCCAACCACCAGAGAGGGCCCCCCCCAAGTGCCCCCCAGTTTCTCCAGGTGTTTGCTGTGTTGGGGCCAAGACTGGACACCACCTGCAGTTGTGCTCTGAGGAGCACCATATGCAGGGGGACAATCCCTTTCCTCAGTCTGTGGCCCATGTCCCTGTTCATTAAGCCAGGACACTGCTGGCTGCCTTTGCTCCAGGACATGCCATAGGCTCATTTCCAGCTTACTACCCACTAGCACCTCACGGCCCCTCTTTCCTCAGCCTGTCCCATCCCAGGGACCCTGCCCTCCCTGGGGCACTGCTTGGCACTTGCACTTGCTGACCTTCATGGGGTTGCTGTCAGCCCATTCCTGCAGCTCCCACTGGCCTTGCCCCAAGTGTGTGCTGAGTTTCCTGGTGGCAGATTGTTATTGTGAAGAAGCCTATGGAAACATAATTGTACATGTAACTGCTCCCAGACTGACCTTACAAATTAATTTCAAAGGCAAAACCTTATGAATAAACATTAGGAGTAGCTACTGTGCAGTCAAGTTCTTTGCCATAATAGTCTTACTGTAAAGGGCACTGAGGAATACAGAGAATAGCTGTGTATAGGCTCAAAAATCTAAAAATAATTGCAAGGTTAGAAACTAGCATACTCCCCTATCACTTCCACAGATCTGATTAAACAGTCTCTTAAAGAGAAAAAAAAAAAAAAGCGAAAATAATGAAGTTTAATGTTGTACTCTATTTATTTTAAAGAAAATTACTTTGGTTTCCCACAGGAAGATGATAATTAAGGAAACAAAAGAAAAAAAGTAACTGAAGATAGGCAGCATCTTTTTACCGTGTAAAGAAGAACATCAGAGACTTTAATCTTTTTTGCCCTTTGTGACATGCGCTTTGAAGGAGAAAGAGAAAGACTCCTAAGTGATGGCACGTGGCAAATGAGCTGTGATCTTTCACTCTCACCCCCAAAGACACTCCTAAAATATAGGCATTTGAAATACTCAAATATAATGTAGATAACTACAGATCTCTGAGCAGTAGAAGGAATAAATTTATCCAGGAAGCCTGCCCTCGCTTGAAGCTTTTGTCAAAATTGAAGCTGTTATTCTGCAGAGCTGTTAATGAAAAGAATGCCCACACAGATCTAGAAAAACAAGTTGGGAGCAGAAAGGCAAAATTCTGGAACTTGACATGCAAATATGACAATGGAAGCAAAAAAAGAGGGAGATAAAAAAATTAGTTTATTTATAACCTTTTATTAGAAGTGTTTCATTTCAGTTTTGACCTTTTAAATTTTGTTTATCACATATTTTGTTTTCTGAATAACCTTAAGTAATGCATTAAGTAATTTCTGAATGTTTTTACAACTAATTCATTCTCTATGATTTAATTGTTGTGGAAAATGCACAAGAATTGTTATAGAGGGTTAAATAAAATTGCCTGACTTATTTAAAAAATATATTTAAATAAAAAGTCAATACAATATCTGAAGATCAGCTCTGATGTGTACAGTCATCCTCATTTCCAAAATATTCAGATATATGAAGATCAGATGATCATCCATATGTTACAGAAAATTTACACTGAAATAACTTGCAGGGAAGGATTATGGCAGTTTTATAGGAGGCTATATCTTCAGTCATTTTAAATAGTTTTACATGGCTTGACTTATAGCTATGAATTATAGTAGCTCTGTGGGCTAAGAAAAGCACTAGACATATCATGCAATTGATTTTTATGTTCAAACATTTATTATGTCAGATTTGATGGAAAGAGTGCAGAGTAGCCTGGAAAGGAAGTGTTTCTATGGGTATCCTTAAGACTAGAGAAAAATTGTAATTTAAACATACATTTGAGTAATAGGGAATCTAGAGAAGCCAACATCTTGCATCAACTACACCAGTTAAATTCACAAACAAAGAAAAAAAAATGGTACAAATTGATACATTTGTATTCTGTTTTGCTATTTTTCCATTTGAAAACAGAGGAGGAGAACCGAACAAGTGAAAGGCTGTTATTACAGCAATGATATATTATATGCTACTTTACATTATTAGGAGATAATGCAACAGCATTTTTGTGGATCACTACAAGTCATAATTCCTGAGAACCATAAGCATGTCCACAAAAAAAGGTCACAGTTATGGGCTGTCACAGCCCACTGAATAAAATGAAATGCAATACTATGCTGCCACAACTACTTGAGTTGTAAAGGGAAGCAACAATTTATTGAGTAGATTAAGAATTTGAAAAGAGTCCACTGCTACAAAAGCTGGTTTAATACCAGATGTATTCTGCCATAAGGCAGAGGGTGTAAAACCACTTGAAGTAGAGGATTACGCTAGAAGAAAAGTCATGTATGGCTGCAGGTGAGATGGAATCACAACACCACTGTGCTGCAAGAAGCCAGCATCATGATGCAAATAAAATTTTGGCCATGCAAATTTTATGGAGACTATACAAGCCACCTCTGACCATAGAAAACTGCTGAAGTTGCTGAATACTAAGACTTATGCACTAAGTCTTTTGCTGTGTTGGCACTGCCTAGGTGATTGGCAGGGAGGCAAGGGCATTATCAGACCAGCTGTCAGTATGTAAATAATCTTCATGGCTGTGCTATATTGCTTACTGAGGGGTAAAATTATATTATACTGGTCTTCACAGAGTGTTTTCCTCCTAAATTACTACTCACCACATGTTGATGTTTGAAGAATATTAATGCTGTGGGTTGAGTTACACTCAACTGATACTGGCTAACACATTCACTTCCTTTTTTAAAATGCCTTTAAATTTCTCCATAGGACTAGGTATGGCTGAAACAATAATTGCCTCTAACTCAAGGGTAAGTATAAATCCTGGTAAAACAGAGACACCCTCCTGAGACTTACACTGTGGTAATTACACGGTCAAAGGCAGCTTCTTGCCTTGTTTTTATAGAAGAGATGTGGGAGGGCATTAATCATGTACTCACCTGTAATCATGTAATCACACAGACAGGGTGGCTGAAAAGCTTATTTCTTTGGGCTTTTCATTTTGGCTTCTTCTGGACACTTGTTGCAGAAACTGTATTAGTTGATAATTTGGAATATTAACTTAAGTCAGCCATCAATTTTCATTTGTATTATTATTTTCAGGCCTTAACGGCACTTGTTGAGGGCAAAACATGCCGCCTGATGGAGTAGAACTAACAGCTAGAGCTGAAATGCTTTGCAGACACTGCAGCTAAATCCTAGAGTCTGAGAGGCACAGCCCTGGGGAGGATGGAAGACATGGAAGAAGAGGACACCAGTGAGCCAGATGGGAAACTCAAGATTCAAACATAAAAGCACTGGTAGCACAGCAATGGGATCTTTCAGGTTAAATGTAGGCTGAAAGGAGTTTGGCACCACAAGCAAGGGAACCTCTTCTCTTGTCTAGAAAACAGGGAGTTTGGCTGTTATTCAGGAGTTTCTCTTTTGGAGGAAACTTTTACAGGATTCCAAATTTTGATTCAAGTGCATAGGTCAAATAAGAATAACATCTTAGAATGCAATCTAACGTGTTAAGTTCATGTGCTGTACAGAAAGCCAATTCAAACCAGATTTCATTGAATACAATGATGCTTATTGTTTGCAATCTACTTTATATCATAATAAAAAAGACAGCAGAGCTAGAAAGGAGAGAATGAGCAACCATCCATGTAAGCACAAAAGATGAAATCATCCATTTCTCAGGTAAGTATGACAGTTAAAATAATTTAAATGTAAGTGTTGCACAGGGACAAAACCATGGAGGTCAGATTTAATACCTTGGTTAAGAAGACTTTAGTCTCTGAAGTAACTTTTACTGACCTGATGTAGGCCACGTCTTCAGACTGAGAACAGTTGCACAACTTTCATATTTAAATTGTGCCCAGATGTAGCCTGATTATGTCTCATTTGTAATACAGAGTGAACTAGGTCACATAGAGCCATGAGGATGATGAGGGATCTGCAGGGGAAGCCTTATGAGGAGCATCTGAGGACAATTGGTCTTTTCAGCCTGGAGAAGAGGAGACTGAGGGGAGACCTCATTGTGGTCTTCAGCATCCTCACGAGGAGAAGCAGAGGGGCAGGCACCGATCTCTTCACTCTCATGACCAGTGACAGGACCTCAGGAAATGGCATGAAGCCGAGTAGAGGGAGGTTTAGGTTGGTTATCAGGAAAAGGTTTTCACCCAAAGAGTCTTAAGGCATTGTAACAGACTCTCCGAGGAAGTGGTCACAGCACCAAGCCTGGCAGAGTTCAAGAAGGGTTTGGACAACACTCTCAGGCACATGGTGTGATTCTTGTGGTGTCCTTTACAGGGTAGGAGTTGGACTTCATCATCCTGAAGAATCCCTTCCAGCTAAGCATATTCTATGATTCTATGATAACCCTTCTGATCTTGTGAGCATGGAAAGAGTGTGGCTTTTTCTACTTTTTCATGTTTCTCATCAAAGCTATCTGCCTCTGTTTTGCTGTCTTGTTAATTATCCATACGCTAATAATTTTTTTAATATTGCATGTGGATCACAGTACTCACCATTCATCATCAGCAGACATCTTATTCTAAATGCAGCTGATTAGTTTTCAATGCTGATTATTGTTTGGGTTTTTTAATTTATTGGCATCCCTCCACGGGAAAAAGTCGGGAAAAAGCTGTGTATCTCTGTGTAGCCAATGATGTAGTCCTTCCATAATTTCATTTTTCTCATCTCAGTGTCATGTAATTGGATTGTCCTAAATCGATTGTCACCCTAGTCAGTCTCACTGTGCTTGATAACTGTAGAATTTACCACATTCTTCTAGCAAAAAAAACAAGTATGGCAATACTTAAAGGCAACATGTTTTTATACTGAGAATATGGAGAAAAAAAATCTAAAAGTGTGGGTTTGTAGAATCTGTTTATTTTCAACTTTTGTAGAGTACCAAGTTCTGCTGACACCAGTAGCCCTTCTCTATAGCTTTTAAGCAGAACTGGAGCATAAATTGTATGAGCAACAACAAAAAAATGCTATAGTTATAATCATCAGATGATACTGGGTGACAGAAAATGCAATCATTTACATGCAAATAGCTTTGAAGCTATACTGACTCTAAAGGTGTGAGGGACTGCATTTATTAAGGTCGTATTCCGTAGAGACATTATACTTGCTCATAGGCTTTGTAAGCTGCTTATGTCCCTGCATGATTTCCTGACAGCAATCTTGTCTTTGCTCTCATGATTTCTTCACTTTTCTCACATTTTCCCTATCTTTCATTCGTCTGTGTGTGTCAGTGTCTAACAACACAAATGAGCTGTGGCCTCAAAGCCTCAGGGTTCTACACACGTCACTTGAAATAAATGGCTTACCTTGATGCAAGATTTAGGTTACTGAATAAGCCTGCAGATTATTTTCTTCACTACTATATTTTTCACCTTTTTCTTTTCTGTTTTATTTTTTCTCTCTTTTTTTTGCATGGTTGTTTTTACTACTGAAGTTCATTCATTTCAATTCCTCAGCTTGGAGAAATTTTGAGTACTGCTGAGGATTATTATTGAAAGAATCCAGAAGGTGAAATATTTTCAGGTCAAAGTACATTCAGTTCTTTTTTCTTAATACCACTGCTGGTATATCACTGATAAATTAGAACAGATATGCTAATGAACTCAATACTGGCTCCACTCCTGTTTAATATCTTTATTAATGATCTGAATGATGCGGCAGAGTGTACCCTGAGCAAGTTTGTAAGTGACATTAAACTGGGAGGAGTGGCTGATGTCAGGGTCAGTGGGTTGTGCTGCCATCCAGAAGGATCTCAACAGCTGGAGAAATGGACTGTCAGGAATCTCATGAGGTTCAACAAGAGGAAGTGGAAAATTCTGCACTGGAGGAGGAACAACTCCAGGCAGCAATATACACTGGGGTCTGTACAGCTGGAAAGCAGGTTGGCAGAAAATGTCCTGGGGATCCCAGTGGGCACCAGCTTGGATACAAGCCAGAAATGTGCTCTTCCTGCAAAGGAGATGAAACATATTCTGTTCTGCATTAGACAAACCATCACCAGAAAGATGGACATAAATAAAGATATTTGCCTGTCTCTGTATGTTAAAAATCATCAATACATCTGAGTCTGTGGGCCTCATTCTTCTAGAAATTGGGGTTGCTCAAGTGTGTTGCTAAAACCTATCAAGGTTGTAGAAAAACAGGTTAGTCACCTGGTCTAATTCAGCCCCTGGAGTAATGTTCCTTCTTCGTTAAGTATGCACCAAGGATCCTAATTTCTTCAAAGCATAGTTAGCAATCGTGACTATCCCTGTAAGGAATAATTAGACTTTACAGTAATCAACTGTGTCTTTTGACTTCAAAGGTCAAGAATTACTCCAACACATCCCTGACAACTATTCGCTTTAAGAAGAAAAAAATTAGTAGACAACCTGGAATAGGGATCACCTAGGCAGTTATTTTTCAAGTTTGGGGATAAATTAAAAGAAAAAAAATAGTTTTGATAAGTCAGGACCATATTAGCTATAATTTCAGTTTATGTCCTTTACTGAGACATGCAATTTATAATAACACCCTTGGAATTCTTTACTAACTAGAATGGATGAGTACGTCCTTTTTTACTAAATAATCAGATATTAGAAACCTTCTAACAAATTCAGAAAATTCTGAGTGATCAGTGATGTTGCAAACAGAATTATAAATTTCTCCATTCCTCTCTAGGCTTTTATTTTTATTGTTACAAGCTGATTTTCTAATTGCCCTCTATTTTTCTCCTATATCTCATAGAATTCTAGAGGGACACACACAAACATTAGCTATTTTTGTGATTCCTGAGATGTTGTTTCACCTGTGTTTGTATTAGTATTCACTCTCCAAAAGAGCACTAGGAGAAAGGAGGTCTGGAATAATAAATGATTACCTTAAAGCCTGCTCAAGTGCTGCCTTTTTTATAATATATATGGATGGCTGAACTGGCAAACTGTGAGGTTGATCATAAACATGTTTCTTAAAAATCATATCCCAGGTAGTCCTTGATTTGACATTGCACAAGTAGTCATCTTAATAACCTAAAAATCTACTTTATATATTAGGATATTTGATTGAGATCCAGTGTTACGACAGAGTAAATAATATGTGCAGAATTGTGACAGTTTTTCTATCAAGAACTTGCAGCATAGAGTGCCTATTAAAAGATTTATGAAATATTTCTCTAAATAATACTGAAAGACACTGCTTTTTTCCGCAAATTCAAGTTCTCATTGTTAGAATATATTATTCTCTTTAAGCATCTCTGGATCTCAATAGCATTTTAAATGTTCCCATCTACTATTAATAGCTCTAATTACTTTCTATGGTGTTTGTGATTAACTGATTTAATCCATTACATGATTCTGAACTAAATATATATTTTTAGTAGAGAAATTTCCAAACCTTTATAAAATTTGGTATATGGGGCTGTTTACAGCATCTCTAAGTGACTTATTTTTGTCCTAAATTTAAGAACATTGTTAGAAATAAAAGAAAATGCAGAAACACATTTAGTCGTTTTCAGTATTTTTGCAGAAGAAAAGAGTAAGTAAGGCAGAAGCTATTGCTATAGGCTCTGCAACTGTAGGAGGACTGATATCTATTGAAAGATCAATACAGTGGCCCTCCATTTCTCATTTTGAAAGGAGCCATTGTCATCTGGCATCAAAATGATGCTTTAAAAACGCCCAATGTGGTTTGCTCCTCTCTTTGAGGACCAGGTTTTACCAGTTTAACCCCGACTGAGTATTATCCAAAAGTGACTCACTCCAGCAGCAAGACACAAATGCTTTCACACATTTAGCTTCAAAACTATGGAGGAGTAATAATTTCTGGTTTACTCCTTAAAAAATATTTTTTTCTCTTAATCATCATTTCCACTGGATCACTTTAAAAGGAAAACACAGGAAATAAGCACATTTAAGCATTCTGAAATCGCTGGGTATTGAGATCCTTGTGCCGAAGACATTTTTACAGAGCATTTCAAAACTGCAAGGTCTGTATAAAATGGTCACCTTTCTACTTACTGATTTGCATGAAGTGAATCTTTGATAGATAAATTCCAGAGAGCTTTATGGCATCCATCTTATTTACTAGTCTAAGCTGTAGATGTATAATACTCCAATTAATGGTGCATATTGTAGCAGGCTTTCCTTCATAATTTCACCTGACTTTTATGTTAGAACAAGTAGTATGAGATCAAGATATCCTCCAGGGAATTCTTCCTACTCCGCATTTTGATATTTTCATTTGACCAACAGACATAGAAGGAGATGGACAAGGGTGCCTTCGGAGCTTTTCATAGGCAAAATCTGGAGGTTGAAAAACATCTGAAAAAGGCTGACAGGTTGTTATAGTTTTATAGTGTTTTGAAAGTGAAGTTATTTCTGACAATTGATGACAGATTCATCCTTGAAATCTACATGCTTCAATTAGGAAAATATCGAGCAGACTGCATAAGCCATGAACAAATAAACTTCAAAATAAGAACCAGATTTAATTTTAAAAGTTCATGTAATTTCAGCTTTTTGATTAAGTTCAAAGACCCTACAAACTAAGGAGTTGAACTTTGTAAAGAACGTACATCTGACACATTCAAAGAATAATGTTAATTTACAAAAAATCAGGAGATATTATTAGATATTAATATATAGAGAGCTACTCATCACTTTTAAAAGAAATCTTGTCCAACTGCTTGATTTTAAGTGGGTTTAATGGTAGAATATACTCTTTTTAAGTTGTGTGATTCTTTCTACTACCATGGTTCCATGGTACTACAAAGTTGTTGTCCTTTTTGTATAATGAACAAATCTAATAATCTCTCCTTCCAAAATCTTAGCTGCGCAACCTCTTTCAATCTTTCTGTTTCTCAAGCTCCTTACCTTACTATTACATACCCGATTTTCCATTGTCATCAATACAAGAATCTTGTGTTGGAAAGAAATAAAAAATCTGAAACAGTTCCTAAATGATTAAAACCTTCTCACAGAGCTCAGAACAGTAGAATTAGATTAGCACTTTTCACTTACTTTAGTAATTTAATTTATTCATTCGTTCATGTTAACAATTAATATTATTTGGATTTTTAAGTGTTCCATTGACTTAGAAATTCTTTGAATAATCATCTGCCATAGGAATCTCAGACCACTCTTCGTCTGTCTGTTTTGTATAAAATTAGCCTGAGGGAATGCACCATTGGTTGGGACCTGTCAAACAATGCAGATTCAGCTTGTAGGATTTGCCTCCCAAGTATATGTTATAGACATAGGTATTAGCTGGAAAAATTATTCTGTGGGAATACTAAATTCAGACATTAACTTCTATTTCTGCAGGATGATTTATTTCATTTATTCCCATTATTACCGTAATCAATTCATTAGCTTCTTTAGACTCCAAATTTAATAGAAGATCCTCTCATGATAAATGTGAGCTCTATATTGTTGCCTAAGACAAATATAAATATAATTATGCATATATCTAAATGATTATCATTCATTTGCTAAAACCTTATAAGCACAACGTTGATTTTCCTAAGATGAATTATTTTTCTTTTTACTGTATAATTCAAAAGTCAGTTGCTGCTCTGGGAAAAATACTCTGGTTTTAAAGGTCAGAAAATTGAAAATTCCATTCCTAAAGTAAGTTATGAGCAGTGTTTAGATCTGAAAGATCATTCAGTCAGACTCCACGAAAAGCAGCAGTGGAGAAGCGCTCATAGAGGTGGTGGTGCTGCTGCCTTGGTTGGTGTGACCAGCTGCTCCCCAGGTTCCCCACAGCAGCTGGCACTAACCACTAGCACAGAGCAATAATGTGGAACAAACAACACTTAGTCACTCCACTGGAGAATTCCAGAGAGCTTTCTTATGGAAGAGCCTTTGTTTGATCCAACAGGTATCTAGCTTATGTGTTTTACCGAGTAACACAAACCAAGATACAGTAAGTGCAGAGAAACAAGAGGCTAAGAAAACTCGTGTTTAATCTAAACATACCTTCACAACACAGAAAGGGAGCTTCAGATCTCCCTCCAGCTGGAGGGAGAGTTGTTCAAAGTCAGTAGTTTTCATACCTTTTAAGCACAGAAGACTGGCTATTCTGGGGAAGAGGATATACCCAGTAACTGACATTTCAGCTCTACCAAAACACAGAAAAAGAGTAACGTAATTTGAGAGAGAATGGGAGCATGTTGCCAGGAGGGAGGAAGAGAATAAAAAGATGTCTGATGCCCAGTCCCTGATCCTGTGTTCCTTGTGCGTTTTGGATACAGAAGGCTCGGTATAAAATGCATAAGCAAACTTAAAAATGGAAACCAGGGTGTCCTGAGTTTGGCAGGGAAGCAGGTAAAAGAAGTACATCATGTTTTTCATTCCCACTGCACATGGGAATGATCCTGTACTGATTCACACATGCTTACTTTCATAAGAACACTCCAATCCACCCTGCACCTCTCCTCAGAGCACGGAAGAGTGAAGGGTCTGTGGCTTCAAGCTTCCTCCCAGTCCATGGCATTTTCTACTGTCTCAACACAGCAGAACTACCCTAAAGCTATTTGGCCTAAGCTTGAGTGTAGCGCTCTTAATTCTGAGCAATCTTTTCTGAGATATTATTTCAAAGATAAGGTTCAAAATCCACTACCACAGTACCCATATCATTATTGGAGTTAGCCCTATGAGGAACACTAGCCCTAGAACTTCAATGTGCTGTGAGAAGGAAGTTGTCACTCTGACAAGCAAAAATTCATTGAGAAATATATGCCTAGATCTCTGTGGGGTCTTTCAGAGCTCTGGCTCATAAAAACAAGTACCTATCAAATATCGCACCTCTAGAGACATATTTACAAGAGCTGAACAAACTGGCAATCGATCACACTGCAATAAAAATACTCTTATAGGCCTTATTCACCAAGGATTAAATAGAATTTTTAACCCATAGAATCAGCACGAAGCTGTGTCGGGAGATTTAGGTTGGATACTACAAAAAGTTTCTTTTCGCGGAGAGGGATTGGACACCGGAACAGTTCCCCAAGGATGTGGTCATATCACCAAGCCTGACAGAGTTTAAGAAGCATTTGGAAAATGCTCTCAGGCACAGGGTGTGATTCCTTGGGTTGTCCTGGGCAGGGCCAGGAGTAGGACTCCATGATCCTTGTGGGTCCTTTCCAGCTCGGGAGATCCTACAATTCCAACTTTCGTCCTACACACAACACCAGAGTGATACAAATGCTAGAGGAGGAAACAGTAACAACTGCTAGAGGCTGCTCAGTACTGCAAATTTTTGGCTATTATTTAACACATAATACATGTAATATTATCCCTCTTAATGGAAAATGTGTTGTGAGTGCAGTGACACAGGCAGCTAAGGTTGCCTCGTAGAAAAGCTGGTGATTGTTGGACTCCCAGAACAACTTTCCCATTTTTAGAAAAACAAGAAGCAAATAGACAAACAAACAAAAAAGAAAAACAAAACCAAAATTTTCCCTTTATGTGTTTCGTGGTTTTTTATTACTTTTATTAAGTAGTTGTTGTTTAAACTTTAATACAAAAGGTCAATTGATAATTTTGAAAAAAGTGAACAGCATTAAAACAGAATGAGATTTCAGGCAGGGGAATGGTTGTAACAGTGAGGTGCCCCCCATCTGACCCACCTGTTAAATATGAAGAACATAGAGGTGTTGAGGTGACCTGTAGGCAGCAAGAGTAAGAACCATTTTATTACTGTGGGCTATTGTCACACTAAATTATCTCTCTCTCATTTTGCATAATTTTTAGAGATTCCCTCTCTAATTTTTTTTATTAAATGCTTTAGTTCTAGCAGAGAAAAACACATTAACTTATCTCTTACCAGCCATATTAAAATCACAAATCATGTTTTGGGACCAGATGTAGAGGCAGATTGAACATAGTGGGGATTCATGTATTTCAGAAATCTGCACAAAGAGTTTTTGGAAGCTGGGTACTTCTATCTTATATTGCCACTTTTATTACCAGCACATCAATATTTTTCCAAAGGGATATAAAAGGGTTTTTTAACTAAATTTTAGGAATACATTTCTCCATTTCCAAAACCTTCTGTAGAATGCTGTTGCTTAAGCAAGACCTGTTTCCTTTCACAGTCAGAGTGGTTTGTGTCATCTAAATGTCCATATTTCATCTAGATGAAGCTGTGTATGTTCCCCCAGAAAGTTCCAAGCCCGTTACCTAGCAAGAGTGAGGGGCCTAAAAGACAGTGAAAGGCTTCATTTGTTTCTGATTCAGTCAGATTGCCTGAGACATTAACAGAATTGCAGATTTTGGCCTCAGGACTGTGGCTAATGTCTGACATTATTTACCTACTGGTAGTCTAAGAGCCATTAGTTTAGAGTACTTCCCCCTTACTTTGACTCCTCCAGAGTGAAGGATGAGCATAAATAGAGACATATATTCTGAATCTACTTCTAGTGCTTGAGTGAAATTTTTTTGATGTCCTTGCTTATTGTTCCACTATTAAGTGGTCATGTTTCAGAATAAACCTCACAAGAGTAAAAAAAAGTGAAAAAAGTCCTGGTACATTGCTGCAATATATGTATACATATACACACAACGTACACATATTTAGGTATCTCTCTGTACACACATATAGGATGTATTAATGGTCAAGAAAACCTCCTGCTATGTTATATTGTGGTATAATCATTTTGGGCAGTAAAAACTCATATGTTACATGTTGTCATGTCTCTCCATTTACGTGATAGGATGTTTACGGTGGAGATATGCTATTGGAAAAGATAGTGCCAATTTAGGCTTACATTCCACCTATAAGAATCTCAGCGTGATTTTCGTGTCCTTTGCTCTGAACAGAATGACTACATGTGGAAAAGGCATAGTCTCAAAGCCTCTGAAGGCCTGAGATAGCACAGCTTAAAGGTCTCTTTGCATGTGGAATAAAAGCAGGTGCTAGAAAGCTCCAGTCTGTGGGAAAAGTGGAAGAAAATCACCTCTGCCCTTCACTCAGCACAAAGCCTAACTGGGGTCCTTTGCTGTCCTCTAGTACTCTTTTGGGCCTGATAAAAGAAGTACTGATGCCCATCTTGTGATTCCTGTGATGGTTTCCCAGTATGGTCTGTTCTCTGCTTTGTAGGTTTGATGGAACATTTGAACCAGCAGAAGTGCTAGAGTGGGCTTTGGAAAACTCCTGTGAATACCCTTGTTTGTCTATGCAAGATCACACAGGTAATGCTGTCAGTTCAAACCCCCATGAATTCCTTAGAGAAACCAAAGAGTAACAAAAACTACAATAAAGGAATTACACTTATATAGTGCCTTGATATAGTGTGTTTAATTTGTATAATAACTGCACTTAAAGTAGGGGAAGCTAAAATTTTCTCACTCCATTCAGGAGAACTAAAGCATAGAAATACTTAATGATGTGCCAAATATTACCTTGTGTATGAAAAGTGGCTGGAAAGGAAGCTCAGTCATCTCACTGCAGCCTTTGGTATATACCCCGAGCCAAATATGTTACGGTATTTCCAAAAAATAGAGCACAAAAGCATTAATAGAAGAAAGTTTCACCTTAAATAATTAAAACTAGGTTCAATTTAATTTTTTGACAGATATAATTCACTTAGAAATGTATTTTTTCATTACCTGTGGCCAAAAGAGGGTGAGAGACAAAAGTGAAATGACCTGTGTGTGCTCATGAAGTAGAGTTTACAATGACCGAGGCAATTGTCACTTGATGGTGCTGTGGTTCCATGGCTGGTTTTTTTCCGGCTTTTCCATATTATCACATCTGAGATGCAGAGTGTAAATCTTCTCCAGCAAACACAGATCTCAAAAGTTCAAATAAAGACCATAATATCAAAAGTGCCTCTAGCATGGAGCCAACCGACAGCAAGGCACTCAGGCCTGAGGAAAAAATGTGCTTGTCTGTCAGTTTGTGGTGGGTGCCTGATGGACTGCTTACAGAGTGGGTGCAGTTAGGTTCCAAGTGCTAAATGTAAAGCAGAAATACAGGAAGATGGTAAAAAAAGTTACCTGAAACCAGGATCAGAAAGTTTAGAGCACCACCAACACTGCTTTTTCCTCTGTTTTGACATTGACTTTGTACACAAGTGGTAAATCTATAAAGTTGGAGTTGAGATGTAACAGTGAATGGACGAGCTCACTTTTTAGATGTACATAGCTGTCAAACATTTACACCTACAGAGAGAACATTAGCATAATTTGAGTAACTCAAACAATTATATTTTAGAGGGGTTTTGGGAAAAAAAAAGGAAGTTTCCAGGGAAGATAGTTACCTAAACATATGTTTAGATATTAATGCACAGGATTTCATTAATTCCTCCCCCAAAACAAAGCCCCAAACCCATAATCTTTTACCAAATTCAATTTTCTGTTTCCTTGGTTATTTTTATTTGGGGATGGAAAAGAGGAGGCAGCTGGGCAAAATAAATATAGAATGCCTAATTAGTAATGTTGCCCATCACTTCCATTTTAAGACCCTGATTTCGTTTGTTTATAAGTTTGCCAAACTTCAGCCATCTGGACTGAAATTTCCCAGCCTGTAGGCTGACTAAAAGAAACAGAAAAGAATAAAAATGAATAAAGCTATCCAGGCATCTTTAGGGATTGGAATATAGGAAAATACTTTCTTTCACCACTGTAAAAGAAAAAAATGCTATAATTTTCTCTGATAATTCTGGTTCTTTTCCTCTCATGGTGAAAGGTCTTGAAAAGCAGTAGAGAAAGAGTCATGTAGGAAATGTGACTTTTTTTCCTACGTCCCAAAAAATCTGCAAAAGTAGGTCAAATTTAAAGACTTTTAATTTTTTTAATATTTCAGGACACACATGCGCTTGGAAGTCTTGTTTACTTTAAAAATCTTAAATCTTCAAAGATTCCAGTCCTAGTGATCATGCTTCAATCTGGCAACAGAGAGTCCTTGGATCTATAGCTGAGGTCCTGTGGGCCCTGCAAGGTGCCTGTGCTGATTGTCCCGACCACATTTTTGGACATCCTAATTTTACCTGTTTTGTTGTGCAAGGTTTTTTTTTCCCCCAAAAAATATATATAGAATGGGAAAAAAAAAAAAAGAGTAGAAACTTAAACAAAAAAAAACCCCTAAAAAACTGGACTTGTAATGACTAAACCAAAAACTGAGGAAGGAAGAGACTAGATAGAAGATTTGAGAAGAAAGGAGGCATGGGGCTAAAGTTTCTATGGAATGCTGCAAGGAGCTATGAACACCAGCATTTAGTTCTCATCAGAACCTGAAATATAACCTAAAGTTTTTCTTCCCCATCATGTATCTGCTCTCAGCATGTGTTCATGAAATGCTAAGGCCAAGTGTTCTTTCTTTAATCCTAGTCTGCACAGATAAGCACAACATAAACCTGTTATTCCAGTAATTCAAGTGCTAAAGATGCGTCTAGTGAACCTTACATTACAAAAGATTCGATATCAAGTGTGGGGTTTTATGTCTGATTCAACCAAGGAGATTTTACAACATAAACCAGCTAATTCTTGGTGTTGCAGACAAGTTCTAAAAAGAGTACAATGTTGCCTGGGTAATCTATGTCTATATTAAAATGTCCATGCACAGGAGGAGGTTTACACTAACACGTATAAACTGGACCTTCCATGGGGTTTTTTTGAGCACTTAACTTTGCAACTTGAAGAAAATACTTTTAACGAGTAGTTTTAAGTAACTTGGTGCTATATGCAATATCAAGAGTGCTAAATTCTTCTGAGAAGAGGATTGAAATAAAGCTTATCAGAGACATGCACTTTTCTCTGTGTTTCCCATGGAACACAGAGATAGTAGTTCTGATACTTTTCAAGTATACTCATCTTTCACAGACATGCACACACACACACACACACACACACACTACTCTGTTTTGATGAGATATTGAAGAGCATGGTAGCTTTGAACCAGGATTCACACCTCAGGATTTTTTCCATGGGCTTTAAAGAATTGTCTAAAGGTTTTTCTTAATAGGAAGAGTGTGAAGATGCATACAATGAACTAGATCTTGTTCAATTTTTGCTTCTGTGATAATCTGTGAAGTTGTGCAGGATATTTTATTTAAGTACTTATTGGTATAAATTCATGTATCTAAAAATGTCTTTGGCTTCAACATATATTAAGTATTTGTTTAGATAGTGTTAAAATGGAGTCTTGACTATCTTACAGCCTCCCCACTACGAGACAGGGCTGGGATTTTCCAGTGTATCCCTTCCTGGTTTTTGGCAGATTGTTTAGACTGTAGAAACATTTCACTTCTCTGATGTACGACATTATCAGCTACTTGAAGCTTTTCATACTTGCATAGTATAAGAACACACATTTTATGCCTTAAGCATACATTGAATATCTTACACAGGAGATTAAACATTCAGCATTTTACATAAAAATAACTGTGATTTCTGGCAAGGTTTTAGAAAAAATCAAAATAATGTCGAAGGATGAACTGCAGAGAACAGATATGTTCAGAGTACTTGCTATGAGAAATGTAAAGCTGATAGCAAATGCTTCTAAGGGTGATCAAACAGCAGACTCATGAGGACAAAAATAGGACCACAGTTATGGTGAATATAATGAATAAAAACTCATGAAATCCCCTTGATGTATAATGACACACACAAACACACACACACAAGTAAGGGGAAAAAAAGGAAGAAAAGTGCTTACAGTGTGAATTTGCAAGAAGTAGCATACCAAAATTAAGGACATAAGAAACCTGTTGGAGGCTGGCAGTTCAGAAGGGAAGAGATATTAACCTCAGGGTGATTTCCATCTGTTACTCCTAACAAATTTGAACCAGCTGAAGTCAGGTAATGTAATGTAAGTATATGTATAATAGATAAAATTATAATTTTGACTCCCTTACACCTGTACAAAGTATTATTAAAGTAGGTTTTATTTTACCCAGGAACAAAAAAAGTCTTCACTTTTTTTCTTTCTTTTATCTTTCATACCAACAGTTTTGTATTTCAAATATGTCTAGTCATTAAGAAATTGATGCTCTAATGAACTTAAATTACCGTTGCAATGAACGTTAATTAAAAATCAGTGTAAAACAATCAGCCATCTTTCTATTCTGATCTTGGGTGTAGCTCCTAATTGTTGCTATAAAAGAGATTAGTGTAATGACATATCTTAAAATGGAAAAAAATTATGTCTGGATTCAAGCAGAGTTAATTTTTTTTTTTTTAAATTTACTTCAAATTTGTTTTGTTCTTTAGTAAACAGGAATAGAGATGAGTGTCTCTGAGAAAATGTGTAGCAACAATCCTATATCGTTGTGCCAATGTGTAAAGGTCCTGGTGCATCTGTGCTAAGAGTGAGAAACTGCATCCAGATTTCTAAGCTTAGCTCCTTCATCCCCATACTCCCAGTACTCTGCATTAAAGAGTGGGAGTACAATTTATTTTTAACCGTTTTTTTTGCATTGCCAAAGCCAAAACCAGCAGTTTCAGTTCTGTATTTATGGCTTGGAAATGAGTACAAAGCAGCTCAGCTAACAGAGTATTTTCAATTGACTTAAAAAATGATATTTAATATTATAATAGTTCAAAATATTTTATTTGTCAGGATCATTTATTTATACAGATTAGTGTATATTTGTATAGCCTTTGTTACAAAACACATGAGAATTGCCTAATGAATCTAAATTGTAAACATTTTTCTTTCCACTAGGAAGGGATGCAGGTGGATATGTGCTGTCAGAAGTACTAACTAACCCATTTGTCATTTAGGTGTATCTGCTTTGGAGGCCACTGCTATTGAGGGCAGAAGAGAGAAATGACACCTGGACATGTTCAGCACGAGGTGTTGATGGCCACCTAATGCAGCATTTGCTCTGCACTTTACAGCACCAAGCTCAGAATAATCTTCTAAAGGCGTAAGTGCACACATTCACACACTGAGCACAAAATAGAAACACTTAAGCAGTCAGATGTTTATTGTTCATTGCCCCACAAATAACAGAGATAAGTGATTGTTTCACCTAATGCTGTATTTAGAGGCAGCTTGACAGAAGTTACAGCAAAGTGTGACTGTGGTGCCCTGAGTAATCCTTATTATCCGACTGCTAGATCTGGCAGGGCTAAAATTACCAAATAGCAGCAAACTGTCAGCATAATTTGTATAATTTTCTGCATCTACAGAGATCTGACACAAATTGGTTGATGATTTATGCTTACCTACCACAACCAGCCATAGCAGAAGTTTTGTTGGACTGCAAGACTATGCTCTTCTCTGTGCATCCCATAATAAGACCTAACCCCTTCTAGTCAGCAGCCACCCAGCTACACAGGAACCATATCTGTATATTAAAGATCTACAATAAAGCCTACTGAATACCACAGACAGGTAAAGGAAGGACTGAAGTAGAAGAACAACTTCTTTCTCTTTTCTTGAGAAAAGAATATGACATTCAATCTAGCAAAACTGCCCGCACAGCTTAGAAAATGGCAAATGGGTTCTAGGATTCAGACTTAATGTAATAGAAGGGATATACTTCAGTCCTGGGTTGTATGTTTTATCACATGGAACAATTCTTTCCTTGTGGGAATCCCTTCAAATTTATCACTTATATCACACAGTCCTGACACAGTCCCCCCTGTAATAAGAAGGTTCCATCATCCTTCTTCATTCACAAATTAAGTCCAAATCCTAGAATTCACTTAAAATTTCTATGCATTTTATGAAGCATCATAAGAACATGAACCTGTACTAAAAAAACCCAACAACTTACAGAGAAGAGGATTAGGGAAAAGTTAAGATTTAAGACAGTAATACAGACATTAATCAAAATAGATATCATGTTTTTATTAAGGGAGTCTGAGTAGTGATTTTTGCAGCCTTCTACTCATCCTGCTATGTTCTGCCTTCTGGCAATACTTCAGTGAATATATACCAAATAACACTTTCTTTATGTACCATGTTGTTTTAATGCTCTTTCCATTAAAATGATTTCCATTACAAAGTGGATATTAACATTATGTCGACTCTAATGACATATAACATGATATAAAAAGATTATAATGTAAGTGGTATTAGAGGTTTTGTATTCAGAATAGATTATTAATTAATGCTGTGTCAGCATGCTCAGTGGAGTGAAATGGAGGCGCAATAAATAGCAATAGCTCTGGTGGCCTATATTCACATCTCATGCTGGATTCACTCCAAAGGCTTGTCATTCATCTTGTTATCAATGGTCATTTGGGTTGGAGCACTGGAAGTAGCCAGATATAATGTGAAATATTGTTTTCTCATTTCAAAGCTCACTGTAGAAAGAGATGTAATTTTTTCATGTCAAGCTAGTGGACTAGGAAAGGTGGGAGAAAACTTTGATCTCAAAAGACTAACTTGGAAGTTTCAAGTAATGGGTGATTTTATGACAACATTCCTTAAGGAAAATAGATAAAACATATTGGTGGTGATTATATATGCACAAAAATTAGTTAGTGTCAACCAGATCACATAGTAATAATTGCTTTTCTACTTTGATGTAAAACCTTTCCTAAACCACAAAAGATTGACTAGTTTTAGTTACAGAAACATAGACGAGTTTGGGTTGGAAGGGGCCTTAAAAGGTCACATAGTCCAATGCTCCCTGTAATGAGAAAGGGACATGTTCAACTAGATCAGGTTGTCCAACCCCCCATTCAACCTGACTTTGAGTCCTATTCCGGTGTTTTACCTTTACCTTCATCATAAAAATTTTCTTTCCTACATCTAGTCTAAATATACAGTCTTTCAGTTTAAAACCATTACTCCTTGGCCTATCACAACAGGCCCTGCTAAAAAATCTGTCCCCATCTTTCAACAGCCTCCTTTAAGTATTGAAAGGCCCCAATAAGGTGTCTCTGGAGTTTTCTGTTTTCCATGCTGAACAGCTCATATCAAACATCAAGGAGGGTGGCTTGGTAACTACATCAGCTAATTCCTTCAGGACTCTGGGATAGATCTTATTGGGTCCCATAGATCAGGTTCCTCACGCGGTCATGAACCCAATCTTCTCTTATATGGGGAGTAACTCTGCTCCCCTATCCCCCATCTTGCAGTTCAATCACTCGAGAAGTGTGAAAGAAATACTGTCACTGAAGAGTTCAGCAAAACTTTTGAGTACCTCAGCCTTCTCCCAGTCCATCATTCTCAGTTTGCTGGTCATGCTAATTGGTTGGAGTGCTGTGGGGTGAGATACACTTTCTTTAAACCAGCCCCCTCCCACTAAGTCCCAACCCAAATGAGAAAAATCAAATCTTATCTATTCTTATTAGAAAAATGTTAAACGTCATCCTACTACTACAGTGCCAAAGTACATCAGTGTAGCAACAGATTAATACTCTCAGGCTTCCATTGTGTTCTCCCTTCACAAAACTGGCTTTATTTTCAATAGAATATACATTTATTTCTGTTTGAATATTTTCCCTATTTATAGTAAAAGGGAATTGTATAAAACATTTCCTTTAAAGTATTCTATTTCAAAATATAGCTTCTGTACTGTATTCGATAACAAACCAGGATGAAAAAAAACAAAACCAAAAAAAACCCAACAAACCATTAAGCAGCCATATAAAACAGAAATTGGAAGCTGCTGTGAAATTGTACCTAATGCAACAACTCTCCGTGCATGATAGCCACAGAACTATTAGATTGGCAGATTTTCTCTTTTGTCTCCTTAAAGGGCTGTGAGCACAGCAAGTAGTCTCAGTGTTTGCTATGAGGCATAAATCACTGGGAAAACAACATCTTATTCTGATAAACTGGTTTAGCCACAGAACTTCCTTCAGTTCCTTGAATACCTTTTGTTTAATTGCATTCTAGTTTCTCTTTAGATAAAAGATTTTCAGATAATGATATAAGAGATAATTGTTATTAATCTACTGCGTTGCTAACCTGTTGTAACTAAGTCATTCCAGGAGAAAGGAGAGAGAAAAGCCAGAGAAATACAGGACCCCACAGTAATAGAGTAAACTTGTAATGTTTAATCTATTGTCTACTGCATGCAGAGGTAATGCGTGTATATATATATGTACATTATTTACATAAATATAAAATGAGCTATAGATAGAGAGCTATTTATCTAATTCTTTGTAGCTGATATTACTTTGGAAGTGTGGTCTGTAGGAACATGTAGGTTATATTCTGTGCCTTCCACTGTATAGGTTGCATGATGTTATCCTGTCAACTTTCACTCTTTTATAACATTAGAAAAATAATTCTGGTGGATCTCCACGGAATAGCTAATCTAAAATTGCAATTTTTTTGGTGGTTTTTTTTCTTCTGATTTTTTATACAATCATTGGTAAAACTAATTTTAGAAGATTGCTTATTACTGTAGAACAAATTCTTAGAGGAAAAATTGTGTGTGCTCGGCAAAGCTGGATGATACTGACCAACAAAGATACTGTGCAACATGCAGTTTACTTTTAGAAAACTATAAATTACTGTGAATAGATATTAAGAAGCTACTTCCAGATTGGTTTCTTTGTGTGTTGTCATGTATGCTGCCTTCTTCAATGCCACACATATCATCAGGTGTCTGCAACAGTTATAATGAAGGATACAAAATGAGAGTTGCAGACATATTACACTGGATGGACAACAGATCAGCTGTATCTATGTTCCTTTTTTAAGTCTAAATATGGTGAGGTTCAAGGGAATTTAATACCCCTTTCCTCATGATAACAATTACATCTCTAGCTGATCATTTCCTGAAGTGACATATGTGCCTGTCCCCATTTTCCCTCTGTTTAGAGTCATATATTACTGTTTGTATTTAAGACAAAGCAGACAAGAACCCAGTTCTTTATGATTTAAGAGGCTACAAGTTCTAAACATTTAGGAATGAAAGAAATCCAAGTAATTGTCTACTTTGATTCAGTTACGAGAGATGTTGCACTTTCAGTTATCATAAGAGTTGATCATTGGAATAGTTCTCCCTATGCTGAAGAAATTTTTTTGGTGGACAAAATGTTTAAATGATTGAAACTTTTTCCTTCTTAAACAAAAAATTAAATTTATGAGTCTCTAAAAAATTATTATTTTCTACTCTTCTTAATTCTTGCTTTACTAGATAGAGATTTATCTTATATCACCCAATTATTGTTGCCATTCCGGAGGACTGATTGTCTAATTTTTCTCTGGACCCTGCAATTGTTATCCCTTGACTTATGCTGGATGTGACACAGCTTTCTCCTAATGGTCCTCATGATTAATACATTTGCTGATAAAAGAATGCAGCAAATGTCCTAAAAAAGATCTGCTGTCCATCCAGTTCAGCATCGTTTCTGCAGAAAAGCTGTTTGTATTGACCAAAACTAAAGTGAATCATAGATGGTGAATTCGAGGTTGAAGACCTCTTTGCAGTTCCCATTAAATATCAGATTAGGATTTCAGATGTAAGATTTTGTCTGTTTTCAATATTTCTTCTGTTGTAGCTAATTTATAAAGTGAATACACAAGAAAAATTGTCCAAATAAAAGTTTGAGATGTTTTTTTAATTTGATAGATTTATAAGTAAGATGAAACTACACATCCTGTTTTGGCTCCAGCTACTCCATGACAGAAGTTTATCAGCTCCAGGCCATCACTTGTTTGATTGTCCCTGACAGTGAATGTTTGAGGATAATCATTGCCTCAGATTTGCCAGCTGATACAATAATTTGATGGCTCCCTAGTCTACTACAGGGAAAATAAGCCAAGTTAGTTTAAACATTTAATCAAAAGTTTTTGAAGCAGACTGGCAAGACATGGCAATTGGTGGGATAAGGCGAGATGATGGAAGCTCAGACTGATACGTCTTCAAGGGCACACCAGAACTTGAGGAAGTCATGTGTTTCTGTGGTTAGATGTACCAAGATTTTTTTGCTATCTTCCTTGACAGGAAATTTTTATTTGGAATCTGTGTAAAAGGAGACCTCTGGGCTCTCCCTCTCTCTAGCTGCTGATTTCTACACTTGCATTACAGAGTATGAAATGGTGAATTACAGGACTCCATATTCATCCACTACTCCTCACAACAGGGAAGGAAAGTTCTTGTTTTCCAGGTCCATGAGGGAACAGTAGCAATGCCATTTTTTCAGTATTTTTTATATGCCTGGCAAAATGGGGCAAATATGTAAGTAGTCTTCAGCAGCAGGACCCAAATCTTTTTTCAGCAGGGTAACCATACCCATTTAATCACAGTTCTCTCTTTTAGTTGCTCAACTGGTAGCAGAGCTTTAATAACAATTTACATTTCATCTCATCATTGATCTATCCTATTCACCCGGTTAACACCCCTGTCACAGAACTATGGAGGTATTCTCTAAAATATTGTTCTTGGCTCAATAAGATTGATTAAATATAAATGTCTGTTACTTTTCTGTATTTTCATGTGTCTGGCTAGCTGCTAGCTCTTGAGCTGCCTTAAATTTTACAGTGCACCATCACATGCTTTTTTTCCTTTTACCTGAAAGTGAAAAATTTGGAAATCAAATGAAGAAACTAATTTTATTTTTTTATTACTAACAATTGCTGTTATATGGCCCATGCTAATAATGGCACCATTTTGTATTCTGAGGGTTCATGATGGTGTTATTCAAATATATTTTGATTTTAAACCAATAGAGGTTTGATGGAGGTTTCCTGTTCTTCTTCTTGTCTGTCAGAAATAAGTCAACCTGAACAGCAGCCACTTTGCCTCCCATTCTTCTGTAGGCTAGTTGAGAGTTAAATATAGGCTTGCATCCTGGAAAATCAATGCAAAATGATTCATCTGTTTCTAGGGGGAGTTATGAAATTTAAATGACAATGTGTTAGCTACTGTTCTTAAGGCACCGTTCAGTGCCAGAAACATTTATTTCAATGACCGCATGGCAACATCATGTTTTAAGAAGCCTTGGGCTATTGCTCTAACCTCTAGTCCATGTGAGAGTGAGCTGATCTCAGTCTTCAGTTCTGGGGTTAGCATTTTAAAGTCAGAAGAAATCACAGCATTACCACAATCATGCCTGGCTGCCAATATGGAAAACAGCACATCAGGTGAAGTGTCATCCCTTCACATTTCAGTACGCATGGACAGACAGGAACTGTGGAAAGAACTGTGCAGAGGCCAATCATCAGGTTTCGAAGGAATTTTCATCTGAAGAGGAACATTTTTATGGAAAGGTGTCTTCAGAGCAGTGGATCACATTTGGCTTTTCGGATCTTGATTTAGCATTTAAGAATGGTAAAGTTTGTCTAAGTCTTAGGTTTTTATGTCCCTGCAACCTCACGGCAAAATTCCACAGCTTCTTTGTTTAAGTGCTTTTTATCCCTGTAATAGTATCAAATACTCAGGCACATGAACCTTCATCAATGAAAGCACCCAGCGTTATTTTCAATATTGTTTGAATGGTTTCTTCTGAAAATAGCTGCACTCAGACAGCTAATGTGATCCAGAGTCTAGAGGGTCGTTGTCTGTTCTCATCCACACTGCTTCTGCAGAAGCACAGGGATCTCACTGTTGTGAGAAGATCACTGCCATGCAGTGCTTTGAACAAAGTAAGGTTAGAGGATACTTAGCAGACTTTTATTTTCAGTAGCCCAGTATTCAGACGCAGGACACTAAAATCCAGTTCTATTCACTGCCAATGTGGGAAATCAATTTATGAGCCAAAGATGAAGGATAAACTCTGGGCCATGTCTCTCCAAACACAGAACCTGCCTGAACCAGTGTCCCTTTGCTTTCCCTATACTCTGCATACTGCACAAAAAGTGTTTCTAATGTTTGCCATTATCACTGCTATTCACTCACATTTATTGTAAAGAAAGTTTCAGAACAAAGAAAGGCCTCCTGTGTCTTTTTGCGCTCTTTGTTTGCCTAACCATTTGAATCTGAGGCACGACAGTTGCGCAATAACACTGACAGATCTGCACATAGCTGAGTATCTTGCATTGAACAAATGCTCTCGTTCTTTCACTTTTAATCATTTTGACGCTCCAGTTGGGGTTCCCGATATGGCCATAGCAAATACTGTTTTATAAAGCTTGTGATCCATGAAACCTGGGTTTTGGTGGCTTTCTACAGGAAACACCTATGATATAATAATGCAGATGAGACACTCCTTAAAAGGTAGCTTGAATAATATCTGAGACAATTTTGTCATTTTTTGAGTGTCAACACTTCCTAGTCACACCAAATTATTTTGAAAATGTTTCATGTAGGGAAAGACATGTCTTCTAGGCATTTTGATCATGCTTATAGTATTTTGTTCAGAAGACTATTTTGTAGAAATAAGAAATAACAAAAACCTCAACTAGATGTTGCATTTTAGAGAAACAATCGTTATATGGGAGTATGGAAGGTTGTTCCAGGGGCTGACATTTTGTGCCTCTAAAACCTTGTGCTGCTTTTAGGGTTTTTTGGCCTTTTGTTTTGTAGTGAATTTTTTGGTTGGTTTTCTTTGGTTGGTTTGGTTTCTTCCCTCTTGGACCACTAAGATTTACCCTGGTATCACTCATTCTAAGCCATTTATTTGCTACTGAAAATGCGAATGGACAATTTATGGTGCTAAAAACACATATTTAAATCTTCCTTATTCATGAATGTAGCTAAAACTACATAGATGAGGCTCAATCGCTAAAACATATGTTACCTTAATTGAGCAATGCTGGACATATTTGGGACACTGAGAAGGTCTTCCAGCTCGGCAGCCCGATAAACTCATTAAATACTAACCTATTAGTATTGTACATAAACCCATAAATATGTGCATTTGTTTTTGCTAGCTGTAATATAGATAAGTATTTATTCTATCTTAATCATCAGTTTTATGTCGAAAATATATTAGTCTAGTAATAATGACAATAAGCATACTTTTATCTAATTTATTATCTAATTGTCCTATTTCACAATCCTTTCATTTCAGAAAGTCAGAATAAAGACACAAACCAGGAGTAGCTATGAGCAATTTTCTACTTTGGTACGACAGTTCTCTTAAGAATGTTATATTATTTTACAGTACTGAAACAATACAGAAATGAAACGTTGAGGGAAATAAGTAATACTCGTAACCATCTAGTACTTTTAGAATAATATACATTAGATACTGTGAGATCTCCTGGTTTGGAAGATGCAGGTATTTCATTTGTATTCTGCTTCATATTTGGCACACTGGGTCAAATGACCTAATCGGAGGTCTGTAAACAACGTTGGGAAACAGATAATTCTACTAGACAACCATAAGAAGGGAAAATTAATGAGACATCCTCACAGACAGTAAAAAAGACACAATCTAGAAAATGTACAAGCCAGGAAACTTATTCCTCCAGGAAGTTTTGTTTTCAGATACTTTTGGTGGAAGATAAATTTATGGGCCCTGATGGAATGCATCCATGAGCACTGAGAGAGATAGCAGAAATCATTGTAAGGCCATTCTCCATAATATTTGTTCCATCAGGGAGACTTGGAGAAGCACCAGAAGACTTGAGAAAAGCAAATGTCACTGCTATCTGCGAGGGAAAGAAGGAGGACCCAGGGAACTACAGGCTGGTCACCCTGACTTTTATCTCTACAAAGGTGCTGGAGCAGCTAATCTTGAAAATAATTTCCAGGCTAATTAAAGACAAGCAAACCATGAGGAGCATTCAGCATTGCTTCACTAATGGAAAGTCTTTTTTGACCAACTTGGTAAACTTCTTTGATGAAGTGACTGGCCTGGTGGACAAGGTGAGAGCAGAGGCTGTTGTCTACCTGAACAGTAGTGCCTATGACACTCTCCCCAATAACAGTTTCATAGAGCAGCTGTTGATGGACGAGCAGACAGTAAAGAAGATTGAAAATTGGCTGGATTCATTGAAATCTGATAGTGGTGATGAGCAGCACAAGACTGGTTGCATGCCAGTGACCAGCAATGTATCCTAGAGGTCAATACTGCATCCCATCCTGTTCAGCATCTTTGTAGCAGTAAGGGTGATGGATCAGTGTACTCTCAGCAAATTTGCAGGTGACACCAAACTGGGAGCAGTGGCTGACACCATGGCCAGAGGGCCATGCTGCCATCCAGAGGGACCTCAACAGTTGGAGAAAGGGGCTTCAGGAAACTCAGGGAATTCTCAATCTGAAGAGAAACAATCCCAGGCAACAATGCATGGTGGGGGCAGCCCAGCTGCAAAGCAGCTCAGCAGAAAATGACCTGGGGGTCCTGGTGGACACAAGGCTGGATCGGAATCAGCAATGGGCTCTTGATGCAAAGAAGGCAAATGGGCCACAAAGATAATCGAGGTACTGGGGTACCTCACATGTGAGGAATGGTTGAAAGAGCTGGGGCTCTTCAGTCTGGAGACAAGAAGGATGATGGGCAGTCCCAGCCACACATAAAAATACTTGAAGGGATGATGCAAAGGAGATGGAGCCAGGCACTGGCAATGGACACAACCTTAACCACAGAAGGCTTCCTCTGAACATCAGTAAATAATTTTTTTTTTACTGAGCGGATGACTGAGCACTGTCACAGTTCATCCAGAGAGGTGGTCAAGTCTCTCTCCTCAGAAATATTCAAAAGCTGTGTGGACATGGTCATAGTCCATGTGCTTCAAGTGGCCCTGTTTGAGCAAGAGGATTGGAGCAGATGACCTCCAAAAGTCCCTTCCAGCCTTAACTATTTTGAGATTCTGTGCGAGTCTGCGATTTTTTTGATTTTTTTTACTTTAATCACTGATACGTTTGGCATGGAAAAAATGTCCACCCTCATTATCAGTTGTGCATATTAGGCTGAGTAATATGAAGCACAAATAAGTTTCACTGACTTGACAGCCCGACGCCTCCCTCAAAATGTTTAAAGTTTATACAAGCTCCTACCATTTTAGAGTAAACTGAGTAACAAGGATTATGTGTTTCAGACAGCAAAGAAAATTATCTATAAGTGAATTAAAATGCAATAACAGAATTTGATCAAGTAATTTGCTTTTAAACCCTCCCATCTGTGCAACCAATAATCACAACTGGTATAATTATCCAATTGTTGTTCAGTAGGTGGCAATCTTATAACTGTAAACAAAATACTGTGTTAACATTAATTGCTTTTTAATGATGTCTTTTGTGCAAAGGCTACAAAGCACCTCTTCTAAAATTAACAACTTGGAAATTAATGTACTGTATACCTTAGTTTCACCCACTCTTTCCACCTGGCTGATGGAGAAATGCAGACCACATCTGTGGCCTTCCAGTCCTCCTCATAATTTTCCAAAAACCTTTATCTATTTGCAGATTACCCCCCTCATGCAAACTAGAAATATGACATCTCATAGCTCTATAAATAAGTCTAGTTTATCTCTTCTGTATGATTGTAATTTCAGTCATATTTTTCTGACATTTACTGTTCACATATCAGTAAATCTTTTACAGTATTGTCTCTTTGTAGCATTTATATCTAACCCTTGTAATGTTTTTGGTTTGGTTTGTTTTTAGGATTTTTTGACTCATAGCAAAGCTAGTTTATCAGTTAGCATGGGCACAGGATATCTTTCTTGGACAAAAAAACTCCAAACAGTAAAAAAATATTCAAAGCCATCACCATAGCTTTCTGTCCTGGTGAGTATTTTCTGTACATTATTCTATTATCATTCCATTCTATCTCTGTATTTTATTTCTCTCTCACACTTCCCTTAAGCTCCTTCAAATTACCAATTGCAATGATATCCCAAACAGGAAACAATACAGGTAAATAGGTCTAACCTTTTGCTAGCTTTTCATCCCCATTGTGCTAACAACAGCTAGTGCTAGAACTCTGCTTCTGGAAAGTACTTATTCAAGTTGGCAATTTAAAGGCACTTTGCTAGTTTATAGACCATGAATGTTTTGTACTTAAATAAAAATCTGGTTCACTGATCATGTTAGAGATGGTATTTTCTTCTAGAACAGAACACATGCCCCCAGCTTATACTAGCTGAAGACTAGATGTGACAGAACTCTCTAGAGAAATCCACGGAAGGTGAAAGCGAGTAAGTGCTTCACACGTCAACAATGCTTCTTTCATCTTATAAATTGCAAATTTTATGGGGATAACAGTTATTTTTAGGTATGTTTGACTGACATAAATTTTAAAACTAGAAATATCTTTGCAGTTGCTTGAAGTACTATTCTAGGAAAAGGATCTTTTTTCTGTTGATTGAAGCATTACCACAGTTAGTCATTTAACCCCTTATATGTCCAGATACATGTATAACAAATCACTGGTTTTCCCTCAACTCTTTATTAAAACCATGTTTTCCTAGTCTATTTAATTATGTATTTTGACACAATTGGTCAGGTTTGAACTTCCCTCTCCATTTGTCCCAATCTATTTTAAATACTTCATTGTTTCACTTATACTCTGTCACATGAATAGGGGAGATTTCCTCAACCCTAAGTGTAGGGAGATTTGCTTGACTCTCCATGTTTGATTTGTCTGTCGATGCCCCAGGAAAGCAGAGATCCCTGTGCCTGAGCAGTCTGTCAGCATCCCACGATGGGGACCCTTCACTGAGCAGTCCTGCAGGATTGGAGGGTGCCTCAATTGACTTATTCAGGGACACACCAAGAGCATAAGGGAGACTTCTCAGTAGGTGTTTCCACTTTATGGTCCCTTAGTGGGTCTTCCACTTTATTCAAGTGTGTTACCCGCTGCTGTCAACTGCCAGTGTCCATGAAGGACTCACACCAACTGTTTGTGGAATAATACTCTTTATCAATAGAAAATTGTGACATGTTAAGGTTCAAGGATTGCTGGTGGTAATATCTGACTGCAAAAACGTATTTAAAGCAATACACAGACAAGCTCTAATCCCCAATAAAATATTCAGAATAAAAAGAGTATGGTTTTTTACCCAGGAGGTGTCCCTATGGGTGAGAAGACAAGTTCAGCCCATCAACTGATCCCAACAGTTACTATGGACTCTTCCCTAATTATTCCCCATTCTCAACTTACTTTTATACTATTTCTTTGTGTTTAGGTGGAGCTCAAGTGACTCTAGTCATACATATCTTTGTTACTGATCGGTGCAAATTTCTCTCACTTTTCTCTTAAAGATACAGTCAATAAAATATAGAGCACATGCCCAGTGAGGGGTGGCTGTACCCTGGAGGGGGATAACTTTGGCATGGAGGTGTGCCTTGATATTACAATTAGGTTATAATGAACCAAGCTCATCAGAGGAGAGTGATTCCACCACAGCTGCAGCTCACCAGCAGGACATCTCCCCCTCTCTGCCCTGGCTGACAGGTGCTGGGCTGTTTCTCAGCTGCAAAGTGCCATCAAGTTTCCCTCCCTGCAAGGATTTCAACACAGCCTGGCCATGGTGTCTCCACTCTGCTCCTCTCTCCGTTCCATCCCCCTTAGCAGGTGCTATGGATGCAGATTGTGGGTGTGAGGGATCATTGTGGAATAGCTTCTGAGCATGCCAGTCACATTCCATTCAGGGAATAGCAACTGTATTTTTCCCTATAATTTCTGTGCTGATACAATTTCTCTTAGGATGCAACTGTAACTTCTCAGTTTCCTCTAATTTTACCCCCAGCCATCTTTCCATATACACTTTAGCCAGAAGCTCATGAAAGCAAAAAAGTAAAAAATTAAACATAGCATATATTTTATTCTTATTGATATGATTTTTTAAAAAAATTAATCCTGGATCAAAAGAAATGTTATCTATACATACTCATGGAGTATTTCAATGCCTTTAGTTGCTGTGTATCACTGAAAAACACCTTTTCTTGAAATTTTCAGCCAGTTTTAATTATCTCGATCACTTTAACTGCTTATGTTGTCATGTATATGTAGATTTAAGGAATTCTGTCAAAGACGAGTGCTGACATTGCCTTTGAAATGAACTTCAGTATAATTCTACAGTCCACCTTTAAGGCATGGGAAACAAGATCACATGTTTAGTTTATTCATGGTTGGATTGTACCAGTAATCTTGACATTGTGAAAGAAAAGAGACACTTTTGAGACAGATTGGTAACAATTATAGTATCACAGATATGTGCTAAATGTGAACTTTTGACTATGACTATGAATTTGAACATTGACTATGGAGAAAAATATAATACTGTTTCTAATTCTGAATTCTAACTGAGAGTAATAAGTGAATAAATAGGCAAAAACTTCACCCAATACCTGGTTTGGAGTCAGTTTTACTTAAGAGGATTTAAAAGAAAAGTGCCGTATCTTGAGCTTTCTGATTCAACTGCAGTAAGATAGACGTGTCTTTGAAACATATATATCACCACTAGAAGGTACTGCTGCAAAGAAAATTTTTTAAAATCCTATTTTCTGAAGTAACAGTAATAAAGGGTCACCAAGAGTCCTGGAGTGACAGCCACTGCATTTCTGTTTGTGAAATTTAACACAAGATATGCAGAACACAACCCGGCAATACTTCTGAACTACAGATAGTATACATTTTCTATTTTTAATTCTATGGAACATATTCTCACAGTTGAATATGTTCCTCTTGAATTTAGTCAGGCAAAGCTGTGCTGTGCTGATCCCAGACTGATATAACACATTACATGAGACAGTGGCATTATCATGGTAGCTTTTGTTGGGATTGGTTGTCTTTTCAGTGCAAACAGTACTCCTGAGCCTGTGACTGTTCCATACAATCAGGGAAATACTACAGTAAACAACAGATTTTTCCTTTGATTATATATATTTTTGCTTTAGTCAATTCTTATGAAAAGAGCCAGGTTTTGTTGGGTTTTGATGTGGTCAGCAAAACTGAGTTTTACCACACGACATTCTGATTAAAGGAATTAGCACTGTTTGAGATCAATGTAGCACCTAGTCAATAGATGACAAAGTGATAACTGGTGGATAACAAAATGTAATCTCTAATAGGAAATCACAGAAAGAACACAGAGCCTCAATCCAATGCAACTCAATGTCTCCACCAGAGATGTGAAGAAAACCTTCTCCATCAAGTTTTATAGGCTACCAAGGACTGTTGAAGTGATAGATAAAAGTAGGGGGCGTTCTTGAATTGAGGCAAACCATTTTTAAGAGGGTCACAGTCAAAGAGGAATAATGGGCTCTGTCTGCTACCATTTTTCCTAGAGTCAGATGAAAAGACATAAATATGGAGGGACAAAAGATTATTGAACGGCCCGGGAAGAAGAAATGACCTTGAAAAAGATTTAGTGTTTGACCATGCTGCAGAACCACCTGACCATGAATTTCCAAAACCATTAAAAAATTGGAGGTAGACAAATTCAAAAGGGAAGAAGGACGTATTTTAACAGTGATTAACCTTTTGAGAAACTTCCCTGGAGAAATGATGGAGGCACCTCCATAAAAGTTTTTGAGCTAAGACTATCTATGTAAAATCTGTACTTATTCATCCAAAAATTATTAGATTCAATGAAGGTATTGCAAGGTGAATTTTTATAGTCGATATTATACAGGAGCTTCAAATAAAAATGCATTAAGACTCATTTTAACCTTAAAATTGGTGGAAGGAGGAAAAAAAAAGATTAACATTATAATCTGGATTTATAATTTTTTTTGAAGCTACTTTTCAAATGAAAAGCTTAAGACCTGCAGGGTTCCTCCCTTCTCCCCCAAAATACTGGCTCTGTTTTACATGCTACTTGGGAAAATAGTCAAAAAATCAAAATACAAGTCGGTGTTATTTTATGGAGTCATTGTGTTTTTCATGTTACTCCTCTAGAAAAACATCTTGTTTTCACGATAGTGAAACTCTAAGTGACTGTGGTCAAAAATACTCTAAATAAAGGCACCAGAGCCCAGAGTGTATAGAATGAAGATGCAGTGAAAATATCAGGTCAGAGAAACTGATATAAGAATGGGGATAATACACAGAAGAGAATGAACATATAATCAAGGGCAATAATGAGAGTAGACTTCCGTATCAGTGCTTCATCTGTGTCTTTTCCCCCGTCCTCAGTGAGTCAAGTAGAAACACAGCGAGACACTAGCCTGCATTGCAGGAAGCCTTACTCTTCAAAAGATGACTTTTCAAACTGTAGTTTGTAAACATAGGTGAAAGTATGGGCCAGACAAATAAGATATTTTATCTATTAAAACCAAAAGCAATAGAGAGACTGCAAGAACCTCCCATTCCCACTTTTCCAGCTTCTTTTCCTGTTTTTTCCCCATTCTTTTTGATGTAGTATATTGCCTCAGTTTAGAAACGACCCATTACTTTGCATCACTTCGTTTTTCTACTTTTTCTCCTTCAACATGACTTTCAGATTTACAGTGAATCCACTTTAGAACCCTGCTTTAATTAGGTATTGGTTAATTAATCCCTAAAGCTCCTATGTAACTAATCCCTCATTAAAAAATCCCTATGAAAAATATGCACACTTTTGTTATGTATATTTTATACTAGCTTCTCTTCTTTTCCTTGCCACATCTCATTCCAGTAGGAAAAAAAAAAAAAAAGAAAAAAGACCAAGATATCCTGAGTTCAAAAAGCTAAACGAATGAATTTTAAATAAATAGTTCAGAATACCATCGGTGAAACCTTGGCCATGTTGAAATCAGTACGTATTTGCTACAGATTTACTGGGGCCAGGCATTCAAACCAGAACTTCCAACATAGTTCTAGAGTTATCTTTCTGAAAAACTTTTTACATTCATCTGAGATATAACTTCTGAGTTGTATTTATATAATAAGATCATCAGATTTATAGTGGGGAAGGCAGCTTCAGCATTTGTTATGTATCTCATGTCCTAATTCTCTAGTATTCTGTAAAGTAGCTTGATTCATTTATTAATAAACAGGTGAAAAACAATGACAGAGCAGATGACACTTTTAAGACATGTACAGTGTGTGCATCACCAGGAGAGTTGTGCATGGAATACTCACATATACAATAATGAGACTCACTCTTAATCAAATAATTGCATTGGTGTGTGGAGGTTGCCTGGAATACAAATGCAGCATACCAAGAGAACTGTCTTAGCATAAAATCTCTGGTACCTAAGCGGATGTGTTTATTGCTGCACTGTAAAAGCAAACTCTACATGCTTCATGGCTGTGTCAGAGCAACAGCTTTAAGAGATCATCTTTCTAAATAAGTACAATATAAAAACATGCCAATCACATACTGTACGAGACAAACACATTTTATTTCTACTAAAATTTTGTAACTAGGCAAAAAGTAATTTACGGGATTAAAATTAAAAAAAACCCCAAACTCAAACATGGCAGCATGGTTTACAACATTGTTAGTGAATAACCATGTATAAGTCAGAAATAAAAATAAATATGCAATAAATAAATAAATAAGATGCAAAAATTTTACAACAGATTACAATTTTAGTAGCCTCTTAATTTCAAGCAGTATTACTGCAGGTGGGAGTTGAGGTAAGAGCACAAGTAGGCAATAGAAAAAAATCTAGATTTGGTGGCTAAAATGATTTAGCATCTAAATTACTATTTCATGTGTATATGTGTGTTGCGGTGGCCCAGCCCACATGGGGGCTGGGTGACATTCAGTGGGTGGATTTTCCAGCCCGGGAGTCCAACCCCACGGGCGGGGTGGACTACTGAGGCTCCATCCCACTGGGTGTCAATCCACCGCAACTCCATCCCTTANATATGTGGTTACCCACATGACACATACAGAATATTTGCATTATGATATATCTATTCTGAAATAGTTAGGAGCATCAATATTATATGCTCAGCAAGGGCAGAAAAGAAGTTTCCTGTAGGATGATGTTAGTCAAAATCAGAGGAAACAAACAGCAATATAATATAAATCAGAATATTCAGAAATTATGACTGACCATATAATTAGTTTAAAACCTATTGCTATTTTAAATAAGATGACCTCTCTAAATCTGGAAGAAAAAAAAAGCTTTTAAAAAATCATAGTAAGAAAGAGAGTGGAAAATGAGTTGTCAGAAAGATCTGTAGAGAAAGGTTGACAGAAAGAAGGACTCCAGAATTCTCAGTAGGATTTTTCCAGTAAGTAATAAACCTTAGGGAAGAGTGAATAGATGTGTACACTCTAAATTTTTGCTGTTTGCATGCATGCTTTGAGAGTTCAAAGTCCTTTGTTTTACATAAACTGTTATTTCTTTTAGGAGACTGCACTGTCAAGAGACTCATTGCTGTTTCCCAGAGGGAAAAGAATCACAGAACTGGAGCTAAGGCAGATCACAGAGCTCTGGTGACAGGCCTGAGCACTAGAATTACTCTGGCAGCTGATACTCAGGAAACCTGCATAGAAGCCTGAAGGACTAGAGCTTAACCTTCTATCAGAGGTGGTGACTTAGAGCCTGAGATCATGAGAGAATCGCATTTGCAGCTCCTAAAGAAACCTATTAAATACATGTTTCCAAGACAGCTTGCATATGTGTCAAAACAATATGAGGAATGGTACCTTCAACTGTCCTCATTTAAGAGGTTGGGATTTTTTTAAGCAAAGTGAATAATCAAATGTTGTCTTTTCCAAAGATCTCATCTTCGTGATTTTTCTCTGTTCATTAAAGAGCTACAACCAGAATGGCATATGCTAACTAGGACTATTTAGTAATTTGAAAAAGTAACTTGAGTATCATCCTTTGATTAAGGACAATAGATTCTTTAGATAATTGCCTATGTAAGGTTCATCTGTATTTTGTAAGCACTATTGATGCTGTGCAGTTATTGCACTCCTTTGCTTTGATTTAGTGCTCATCTTGAAACCAGCCAAGTCTATTTCAAGAGACAGTATCTTGTGAACAATGATCAAAGTGTAAATTTATGCAAATTCAATGCTTCACCTTAATTACCTTGATGGTGCTTGTCAGCAGCCTTTTCCATGCTTTCACTGATTAGCGAGCTATCACAAATAATTATTATTTCATCTGCAATTACAATGATGCAGTTCATTGGCTTATTGCCCAGCCGCAGTATTGCCTCCCGCCCCTCGGCCTGCTCCGCTGGAGGTACGCCACAGCGCACGTCTCAGGAATTAGCATCCCTACTTTATTCAGTCAATCACCTAAACTCCTGACCTTTATGATCCCATAAGGCAGGTTCTCTCTAACCCTCTACAAGTAGGATTACTACATAAAATTGCTAAATATAGCCTGGAAAAATGTAAGGGCAAGGAAAGGCTGTTTTCTCCATGATCATTTTGTAGTATCTCCACTTTCTCTTTAAAAATCTCTTTCACTCATCCCCTCCCATTTTTTTCGTCAGCTACTAAGAAAAAAGAACTCTATCCTAGTCAAAGCCAAGACAGTATTTTACTTCAGCAGATCAACTGATGCTACTGCTGTCAACTGAAATATGAACTTTGGAGGTTAACAAATTGCTTCCAGGCAGCCCAAGGTTATCACTGTAAAATGGACACTACAGCATGGAAATGTATTTGGTTCCATCATGTTGGAAGCCTTGAGTAAATCTAAATATGAGGTCCAAGGAAAGAACAAGTCAGGAAGTAAATAAACACCTGTTTGTTCCTTTTTCCAGCTGAGTAATGGAGCAGAAAAGCTAACATACCCATGCCCTGCCCCTATTTCAAACAAACAGTTTATTTTTCATTACACTGGATATGCTTGCATGTATTAAAAATGGCACGAAGAACATGGGGAAGCGAATGGCTTGCTGGTTTTCTTTATGAATGCTTGTACATCATCTTAAATCACTAGCTATTGCTAACAAGCAAAAAGAATGGATATATAAAATTTAAAAAAGCAATTAAGTAGCAACATATGGTCAAATATGTAATCTCTAAAAGCAGGAATATAAAAGAAAAAGAGAGAAAAATATTGGAAGAGAAGCCTGAAGCAGTGTTTCCATACTTTCACTGAAAACAGTATTTATTGACTCTTCAAGGTCAGAAGAAAAACACCTGAAACATAAATAAATGCTCTAGCTCCACAAACTCAAACTAAGAAAAGAAATTAAAGGATGATACACAGAAGATGGAGTTAATAGAAGCCATGAGTTCTAAAATCGTAAATGGCAAGTAGCTGTAAAACATAAACCCTATATTCCATAAATGGAAAGATATATTTTTTAAAGTAGTCCCTAGAATACAACACAGGAGCTCAAGCAATAACTTAGAATTACTAACGTTATAATGATTAGACCAAAGGAAAGTACTTTAATTAAACCTGCCATAAATTAAAGAGAAAAAAATTCCAACTTTAACCAGAAACATCTGCAGGGTATTAAAGCACATTGCTTACCACCACACATTTTGAAACTACAAAATAATGTCCCAGAAAAACAAACTCAGATCAGTAGATAGACGAGCCAGCGTTGATTTATTATGGAAAATTTACACAGAACACAAAGATGGTAAAAACATGCAAATCCGACTATTTGGGCTAATCAAGTAGGGACAGGGTATTTCCAAAAGACATATAAAAGAAAACAGCATCATGGCTGGATTCAAATCAGAACTAGAAAAACAAGTGCGCTAAAGATTCATAATTCTGCTTAATATTTTGCAAAAAATCCAACATCAAGTTAAGAGGTCAGGCGCATCTGATGAAAATTTCTCTTTTGAAAATATGAAGACAAGCAGGTGTTGCAAATCAGCTGTTCCAGTATAACATAAAGCAAAATAATACTACACTCTGGTAACATCTGTGCTCAACTGAGTCTAATGAACTCAAGAGAGCTATGCAGTGAAATGTAAGTATCTACAGAAGAATGAGTTAAATAACTTTCTACAATCCAATGACTGTATTTACCAGACCTGTGGTGGGTATGATGGGAACTTCTAGCTCACATGTGGACATCTAGACTGGAACACACAGGTGTAGTGCCAGCCAAGAAGTCTGCACAGTCTGGAAGATGCAGCACAGGACCTATAGGAGACTTAGGCTTTCTGTTCTTGTATCTACAGGCCAGGTGGAATACCCTACATGATCTTTGTAAAACGTGTGCTATTTAGGCTTAATATTTATTGGATCAAGTCAAAACCTGTACTGAACCAAATTCTAATGGGTATCTACTGCTCCCACAGTCAAATTTGCTGAAACATCCGAGGCAGAGAAAGATTCTCAAATATTAATATAAATTCTCAGTAGAAAAAAAATAAGACCCAAACCCCCAGTGTATACAGTCCTCCATAAGTAGTCATTGTCTTAACAAGGAGAGCTCAGAAAAGAATATAATGAAGGAAATCATCATATGCTAACATCTAAAAATCCTTGTTTGTAGCAGAGTAATATTCTTTCAAATTATTTGCTTGCAAGAAGCCACCGACCATTACACACACCTATTACTGCAAAAGAGAAAGGTAGAAAAACAACGTAACAAACTGTTGCCACATTATGAATTGAAACCAGTAATAAGTAAAAATTACAATCCCAAATTTGTTTTATTGCCTTATCATTGGGAAACCATGTTCTATTATCATTTGAGGATGTTCCCCTACATGTTAGAAACTCCCTGGAATCATGGCAGAAAGAATATATGGATATTTACGGAATTGCACAAGGGAAAAAAATGAACTGGCAATTCACTTCTTTGCCTACTACTGGAAAAAGTGGACAGGATTTCCCTTCTGCTGATGGGGAGTAAAATCCTTCCTGATATTAAAGTGATCCTGAATTAATGAGCTGAAATAGAATGCACTGGTACACGAGATATATTTTGCATAATGAAAATTGCAGCTAGGCATGTTTGAAATAATTTACTAAAAGATCAGAAATTTTACCCCATGCCCTAAAGCTGAGGAAGTTTGAAATAGAAAAGAACTGTATAATCTAACTGTTAATTCTAAAGTTTTCTCATTTGTACATTAACCATGGCTTTGATCAGCCTACCTTTAAATGCATTAATGAGTCTATTTTCTGGGTTGGAAAATATTCCACAACCTCCAGAACATAAGCAGGAAGCTGTTCCAGCTATTTGTGCTTCAGTGATGTCATCTTGTTTCTTCACTACTATGCCCTATCGACTGCCATGGGGTTAAACATGAGGGTGCTGAGTCTCACTGTGGTGTAAGCATGTGTAGTATACATTACTGAAGTTATTTTCATCACCCTTTGCAAATGGAAATGTTTACAGCTCAAGTGTTTCATGTGGGTAATCCTACACGCCACGGAATGAGGTGCACACTAATAAACTGCTTTGCCCCACTAGGTTTGATTTGTAAACCACTACTACTGACTGATGTTCTTTGCAATCTGTAGCACTGTACCTGTGGAGAAGAATTTTTATTAGCAAGACAGTGCAGATGAATACTGCAGAGTGTATTGATGATACAAAAATTTGTACATAATAAAGGTGAGTGTGCATTTGCTAATGGAATTATTTTACTGGTGGAAGAATGCTTCTGACTAAATCTATATTCATATAAATCTATTTACTAAATCTGCTTTAGACTGTCATTTGCTCATTGTCCAAGAGCAGAAACCCTATCATTAAAAACCTAGGAGTTCATGTATCCTCTCTGTTTATACTAATGGGATTTTATCTGTGGTTCACCTGCAGCTTGACATTGTGCTATATAAATCCATTTTGCATTCTGCTGGTTTCACCTTTACCTGAAAGCTACAGTAGAAACATATTATGTGGAATTTTCCGTTGCATTTGTCTTTGACCTACTGTCTTTATCTTCCTTGAGTATCCGAAAAACTTTTCTTATTAATTGCTTTCCATTTCCTTTTTTATTTTGAAATAATCTCTGAAGTAAAATTCAATTCAGCCCACTTCAAAGGGGAAAAAAATAAGATTTTAAATTGAGTAAACATAAATATCCTGTACCTGGAAACCTGGAGACAAAATTAAGAAGTATCCTTCCATCATGGCTCTAAAGTTCTGTTGACCTTTTGCTTGCTGTATCAGAGAGGCTTCAGATTCCTCAGTCAGAGTCATTCAATGATTTTTATTAACTTATCCCTATACCTCATTGGCTAGTTTTAAAACCCATTATTAATACAGTATTTGACCTTTGTAGCTCATGAAACAATTAATATTTCACTCCTTTACCCTGCACAGGCTGCAAGGTTATGTCTCCGCCATCACGCAGGCTTGGAGCTGGCTGCAGCACACTGCTGTGTACTCAAGCTCAACCTACTGACCACCTGCACTGCATTTCTACCTCCAAACCTGGACCAAGTGTGAAGGAGAGGAACAGGTTGCCCAGAGGTGAATCGGGCAGGGGAGCACTGTGGATGGATTAGAGCAAAGATTCGTGCACAGCCAGTGTCTCTGTTGGCAGAGCCTGAAGGAGCCTTCTTTCAAAATTAAGCCTGAGTTTGAGCCAGTGTACAAAAGGCAGTGCAGACAAAGCCTCAGTCAGCCCTCTTTCATCATCCCTCAATTTAAAGTGGTCTCTTCAGTTTCAGATGTTTCCAACAGCAGGTTCAGAGTGGCTTCAAAGGGCTCTAGCTCTGCTCAGTCTATCTGAAGATGAGGTTGTCTGAGAAGACCCTACATCCTCCCCTGAAAAACTGTTTCAGTAGAAGCACAGATAAAATTTATTCATACAGTTCTGGTAAAAGGTGCATAAAAAAACCCCGACCAAACCTCAGAATCATAACATGGGTGTTCAGAAATAGCCATCTGTCACAAACAGCTACCGCAGCAACAGACACAATATTGAACCTGAATTTCTGTTAGCATTTCCTTCTGCTGCATTATCACAAGCACAGGTGCCTTGTGATGTTGGCCATATTCTTTCAGGAAACCAAAATGTCTGAAGTCACCCTTAACAAAAGCCTTGAGCACAGACAGATGCTTTGTAATGAATGTTAAATATCATCTGAGATTATTTTCATTAAATTTTATCAAAACCAAACATATTCTTTTAGCAATGAGACATTCAAGACCCTCAAGGATCTCTTTCTAGAGGGTCTATAGAAAGTAAATGGTATCCAGGAAAAGAACTGGCATTGAAACTATTCCCTAGATTCCTTGTAAAAGCTTAACAAACCAAAATGCAGCCCAGGATGACTTTTCTGTATGATTCTCAACAGCATACCCTGACAGTTCTGCAGATGTGTCTTTGCCATAGACAGCAATAGCAAAGTGTGGTGAGTCTCCTTACAGGGAAATCAGAAAAGATGATGGAAAGGAACTGAATCAGGCTGAAGTACATTTCAACAGCTGGTACCATGCTATGGGAGCAGAAGGGTGACAATGAGTTCAGTCTGCAGAAAAATGTTGATTTATACTTAGGCTCAATCAGATTCCGGACAGGTTGCAGACCTGTTCATATCTGATCTTTCCGATAAATTTGTACTGAGACGGCCAACTCAGAAGAAAAAGAAGTAATTTCTTGCAGTAGTCTACTACTACTACTGTAAATGGTTTCTTGTCTTATAAAATCTTTCTAAATACATGCAATAGGGTCCCAATCTCACCAAATTTTGATGCAATATGAATGCAAATATCAGTAGAAGTATATGGACAGAGAAAATACTTTTTTTTCAGTATAGTCTACTTAGTCAACAATTATACTAGCTTATTACTGTGTGTATCTAGTAGTAAAATTTTACTTGTCTTTCAAAAACTTAGAATAAATAGAACATTCATCTGATAAGATCAGGCAGTCCCAGTAGAATTCTAATTCTACTGGGTTCCCCAAACCAATTCTAAGCAAGCAGCTTTATCATTCATCAAATTGAAAACATTTCACTGAGACTATTCAAATTCAATAAATTCTAAAGAGCTATTGACATAGATTTTTCAGCCTTTGAGAAACAAAAGTCCTTGTCTCCCTTTCTTTATAATTAAAGACCTTGACTTCGTAGGTTGGAAAACCCTAGTTTGAAGAAAATGAAGAAAAACTACAAGTCAAAAACCTGAACTAGGTGAGAATTCTGTCTTTCACTTTCATTCTATTCTTAAATTACTTGGCCATTTGTTTTCTTAAAGAAAAGCCTTCAACTTTGGATAAGAAAAAAGCAGAATTTTCAGGCAGCACGAAACAGTGTACACTGCTATTTCCAGACTGTTTCATCTTTCCAGTTTCTTTGTACTGGAGGAGAGAGTACTTTCTGAGGCCAGGTATCTCAGAGATAAACAGATAAGTCCAAGTAACTGATTTATTAATTTAATTTTCTAGTTTCTGAATCCACCTGTTATCCTGACAGCTTAGTGCTGATTATGGACAATTAAAACACAAAATTAGAACCAAGAAAAAAAAGTTAATCAAATGCGAAGAAAAAAAAAAAAGGATCTTGCTTCCTGCTCTGAATTCATTGAAATTAATCATCGTTTGGATAGTACTCCATTGCCACTTACTTGCCAGTTAATAATGTAATCTTTAGTAATTTTAAGTTTTCATGTTTCCATTCCCAGGCATGAGGTACAGTAGGCAACAGAAAGCAATTTAGACAATACCATTATCTATCTTCAGACTAATTTATTAAAGATACTTTCAAACAGGTTCACTTATTTCCCTTTATCCAGTCTTCCCAAGAGAATGAGGTTTATGTGGTTGGGGGAGGTTGGCATTTTAGGGGGAGTGGGAGGAAACTGAAGCACCTTTGGGTAGGCCAACTGTTGAAACTGATAGTATTCAAATAAGTTCAACTGAAGCTTCACATTGTGAATTACACTGAGAAAGAGCTAGTAAAAGACAGCCACACCGAGAAAAACACCTCTCTGCTTGCCCTGTGAGAGACATTACAGTGGAAACTCTCATGTTGTTGAACAGCTCGGTGAACTCACATGGAGAGAAGATCTTACAGATACCCCAGCTATAGGAAAGCTTTCATTGAACATCATGAACCTATCAAAAAATCTGTAGGAATTTCAGTTTAATTCTTTTTCACACTCATAACAGCACTTATCATTGGTGTTTTGGTATTTCACAGACTCAGAGAATGGCGCAGGAGGTCAGGAAGTCCAATCTCTCAATGTGAGTCCAAAGCTATTTTCTCTGTGTAATCTGTGGAGGAAACAGGGCTGAGATACATGGAACTTGTAGGAGTCTTATATGGCAGTCATTTGAAAAGTGCCTTGGAGACAGCAGAGTTCTGCTTTTGTACATTTAAAATTGACTCTATGGTGAAAAGCATGCTGAGGAAGCTTGGTAAATGTAATACAGGGAGAAATTGAACTGGAATTGAAAATTGCTTGAAGTTTATTATGAAAACTATTTCATGTATGACAAGCAGAAACAAGGAAACTCTTGTTTATCAGGCTGCAATCTGTAAGTCGCCGTTCCTATGGGGGTCTGACAGTCTCTTCATGAAAGTGTATTTGTGTGCTTATCAATTATATGCTGAGACAACCTGCACTGAATATAAATTAATGGCATGATACCTCATTAAAACACCATTAAAATAGAAGGTGTCTATAGTACATTTCTGGCAACAGAATAAGTAGTAAAAAGTGTATCCTATAGTTTAGCAGTTTTGAAGTGTTAGTGAGAGCATGTTATAAACAAGTAAATTTAGACTGTAGTAAAAAGTGCTTTAACATGAGTAACTTTCAATGAATGGAATAAGATTATAACATTTTATCAGACAAAAGGGAAGTAATGCATAAAAATCTACAGATAAGGTAGATGTTAAATTTATCTTTATGACTGTAACAGCAGAACTGTTTAAAGATCAATGCAAATGTAGAAAATCTCCAACACTGTGATCATATCTACCACCTAAATGATCTTTTTTGTACTCAGATGTCACTGCCAACTATGTCTTCTTTTTCCCTTAAGAAATAAAATAACACTTTTATTTTTTCTATTTATTCCATGGATTTAGTATAGCTTTAGCCTTCCAATTTATTATCTTTGGATGCTACCATGCAATCATTAAAAGATTTTGTGGATAAATTAAATAAAACAAGGTAAGTGTACTTATACAGAAACAAATTTCAAGATTTCAGGCTGATAAGGACTATATTACACTCATAGAGTGTAAAATATGCCCACATGACCCTATTTTATTCCATGTAGTCGTACAAGTGAGAAGAGAAAAATTTCAAGGTAGTGGTGTTCAACAGCTGGTCTTCAACTATGATCCCCTGATAACATTGTTGGATTTATGAGTAATAGAACTTTTTTTTTTTTAAACCAGTTATGAACTCAGTCTTGAAAAATATGTTATTTAGTATATCAGTATTGCAGGTCAGTTTATTTCTGTGTTTTTCTTTCTTCACTACGTTGATTCCTCAGGTGTGCTGCTGTGTAGAAGCAGAACCCCTCTGTGCAAACATGCCATTAAGCAGTGGCCATAAAGAAAAGTGCATTTTGCAAGCCCAGACATTGCTAATACTCGCAAAATCTTTGTGCTTTTGTTGATACAACAGCTCACATTCCTCTCATTAATATAATCTAATGCCATTTTTGACTGAAATTCCACTCCCTCTGTGCCCCACTTTTCTCTTAGCTGATCCTGTAAGGCACAAGTAGGAAGGGGAGCTTGAAAAATTTTACAGTAGTTTGGGGTATGATTTTTAAGGCTGTTGTAGATTGTAATGCTTTCTAAATGCTTATTATCTTAAAACCCCTACAATTTTCATCCTTAAGGCAAACCAAAAAGAGGCCTGAAAATCACAGTCACTCAATTTTTCCGTGGACATTTAAGGGAGAGAGGGAAGAACTTACCAGTGCTGGATTTTTCACTTGCTGCCTAGATACTCTTAACACAGTGACACATACTATTTGTGTGGAAATTCATGGCATATTATTCAAGAGCTAAAGCTGGATTGCCTGAAAGGATTTCTATGCAGCCATAGCTGTTATAGCATTGAAATTACGTGTCCAAATCCCTCTGCTTGCACATGGCATGGAGAGACTTGGCTTGGTGAGTCACCAAGAACAGGGTAGAGATGCAGCTCTAAGACACTTTGGAAAGCAGACTTAGCACGCAGGGAGATGAAATAGGGTGGAAAAAAAGTGATCAAGTGTGTAAGTTGCTCTGCACATGTCCTGGTAGGTCTGTACATCCAGAGAGAAAAACTGATGATTAAGATGAGATTTTCCACAGCTGCAGTGTAGACAGAGGATTAAGTGTCCTTCAACCAGTCTTAAGGACCACAGGAGCACAGTAGCCAAATGCTGCCTGCTTGCAGTGAGTGTTTCTCATTAACACAGGTGTTTCTTTCATTTTATTATTTATCATTTCTGTTGTAATGTGTTGGATTTACATGGCAAGGTTGGGATTTTTGCGGCAGGGGAGGGAGCCACAAGGGCAGGCTATAGGGGTGGCTTCTGTGTGAAGCTGCCAGAAGCTTCCCCCATGTCCAACAGGGCCAAGGCCAGCTGGCTCCAACACAGACCCACCTCTGGCCAATGCAGGGCTCTGTGAAGATTTGAAAACTTTGTGTAGGTGCTATAGTGTTACGTGCTCAGAGAAACCAGTGGGTAGGAGAAAGTGCTCTGGCCTTCATTGATTTCCATTTTTACTGAGTATTTTATCATCTTTTTATTAGAAAGTGGTTTCACTGTTGACCTTTTGTATCTGCTACCCTGAGGATAGCAAGATGAAAAATATTAAATGTTATCCTTTTCCTTTAATAATAGAAATTGGATATTTTGTTTGTAAGACGGAAACAATCTCAGTTCTGGAGTTCATTTCACCATGCAACAGAAAATATGCTTTGATATGTAGTAGAAAGCACATCTATTTTTACTATTTTCCAATAAAAGGATAAAACGTGATTGATCATGTATGAGGTTCTGAACAGGTGACAGCCTTAATCTACTCTTTACGGTACCTACTTGGTATTTCTAGTGCTTAGAAATATTAAAAGAAAGAAAACTGTATTTAAATATAAATAGCATGTAGTTGGCTAGAAATTATTTGCATTCATGTTGTGAAGGGATTTACAAGATAAGGTTGATATAATTCACTTTTTCCAGTAGCACTGGGTTTGAGGCGTGTGTTCTTTTCTAATGACCAAACTATGAGCTGTAAAATCCTGTGCAAAATTATTTACCAATGTGAATTATTTTCTTCTAAGTGGCATGATCTCTGAGAAGACATTCAAGTCAATTTAACATATAGATAATAACATATACATGTATTGGGTTTGTGTGGCACTGGTAAAACAGACTTGACCTAAAGAAATTATTTAAATTTATTACCAATCAAATCAGAGCAGGACACTGAGAAATAAAACCAAACTTTAAAAACACCTTTTCACCTCCCTTCTTTTCACTACCCTTCACCTTCCCTTCTTCCTGGTTTTAACTTTACTCCCAGTTTTCTCTACCTCCTCCCCTCATGGGTTCAAGGAGCCAGGAAAGGGGGGCTGCAGTCTTTTCATCACACCTTTCTACTGCTCATTCCACCTCAGTGGGGGGACTCCTCACAGTCTTACCCTCCTTCAGTGTGGGGTTCCTTCCACAGAAGACAGTGTTCCATGAACTCCAACATGGGTCCTTGCCACAGACTCCAGTTCTTCAACAACTGCCCCAACACGGGTCCTTTCTGTGTGGTACAGTCCTTCAGGAACAAAGTGTTCCAGCATGGCTCCCTCACAGGCTCACAAGTCCTGTCAGCAAACCTGCTCCAACAGAGTCTCCTCTCCCCACGGGAACACAGTTCTTGCCAGGAGCCTGCTCTAGCATGCTCTTCCCATGGTGACAACCTACTTCATGCATCCACTTGCTCCAGCCTGGGGTCCTGCAGCTGCAGGTGGATCTCTGCCCTGCCACGGACCTCCCTAGGATGCAGGGGCACAGCTGCCTCACCAAGGTCTTCACCGTGGTCTCCTCCATGGGCTACAGGAGAATCTCTGCACTTGCACCTGGAGCCCCTTCTCCTCCTCCTCCTTCACTGACCTTGGTGTCTGCTGGACTGTTTCTCTCACAAATTCTCACTCTTCTCTTCGCTGGTTGCAGTTGCTTCTCCACACTAACTGCTTTTCCCTTCTTAAATCTGTTATCTCAAAGGCCAAAATGTGCCCTGGAAAGAAAATACCATCTGCTTCACAGCCAGGTTCTCAGATGACTCTAGGAAATTTATCACTCCAAAAAAAGACAGGTTTAAAAAAAAAAAAAAAAAGTCAATCCTTGTAGGCTTTGTCAGTCTGATCTGGAAGCCATGTTTGCTTTCTGCCTCACATCTGGAGAATGGATAAGCAATTGGCAACAGCTATCTGGAAGTGGGATAGTGTTTAATAACATTTAATTTGTTCTTATCTAATTTTTCAGCGAAGGACAAGACTAAATCTCACAAGCTGGGAAAAAAATGTCCTTTCACCAGCTGCCTCTGTTAAGAAATAATGACACTTTAAAATGTAACTATTCTAAATGGTGGTCAGAGAGACAGCATCAGTGTTCAAAGGCTGTCTAACATAGGGTTAGATTACTTCTCAGTAATCTTTATGTCTGGAAATGTTTTTATGTTTTAAATCAGAGATTGCATGACTGCTTCAGAGGTAGTAGTCAGATTTCTAAAAGTAGACATCAGCTTTGCACTACTGAGCTAAAGCTATTCAACAAGAGATATTACTTTCAGAAGATGGTTTCATGGTTCATGTTGGAATGCGTTGATCTCAGTCTGCTTTCCAGTGGCCCAGTTTTCCACATCAGAAAACGAGTAAAAAATTAAAAGAAAATACTAAAGCAGTTTGCATTTGTTAACAATTTGGTTAGCTTTCTCAGTACAAAAAGAAAATAAGACAGAATGGGACTAAAGAACAATTTGCTTTCAGAAGGTCTCATCATCAGGGCAAATCATGGCAGTAGGTCACATGCAAGAATTTACTTTCCTTTCATTACTTACCAGATTAAAATTAAAACGTCCACAATTTCCAATCCATCTGCTTTAACAGAGAGTGAAACCTACTTTAAAAACATGCAGTAAAAAGAAGAATATATGAGCAATTTAGGGCTCTATAAAAATGGCACAGTGAGAGGTCTCAGAAAATTACCAAGGAATGGCAATGCTAATTTATCTGTGCCACAGAATTGTATAAGTTATTTACAGACTTTAGCTCCTGGTTGAACTTAAAGTTGTTGCTTAAAGAATTCTTGAATGAGACAATCGAGCAGTTCCATGTACTTGTTAACCAGGAGATTTACACTGCTGTAGTAAAACCCTAAATAACTAAGATATACATTATTTTGGCATGCCAAACGTGTAAGAGAGGCAGAGAGTGTGGAATACACTTTCACATGGGTCTTAACGGAAAGTTAATGGACTGTCAGAATTTAAATTATGTTGTCTGTATGGATACTACATCAAATGAAACCCAAAACCATTTATTGACCTCTGTGAGAGCATTCCAAAAAATCTGTTCTGCAGCCAAGTGCCACAAACGAAGATAATGAACTTTCATTTACACATACAATACGCATGCTCGTCCTTCTCATCAGAACTTCTTCAACCCATGCATTAGTGCTCCGTGTTGACTCAGTACAAAGGTATTGCAGTGCCTGAACCAACATTTTTTTGCCTCCTCAAAGAAATGTGAGAGAAGTGTTGCTCATCATTGCAAATACCAGCTTACAAGTTAAATGAATCGTTAATTTCCTTTCATTGGATCTGGGAAACCTTGATAATAATGTTGGTATATACAAGGAACACATGGAATCTGGAGGAATGCTTCATGCATGTTTAATTTTGACCAGTCTGATGGGGTGCCTTGCAACTGTTTTCTATTCCTGCTCATAAAACTCAACTTTTCCTTGGCGATGAAATACCACCGAAATATATTCTAATTGCTATAATGACAGTGTATAGGCAGTTGTACTGTAAAGAGACGGCCAGCTTCTCAGCGCCCCAAAGGCTATTTTAACGGAAAAGAGTGATATAAAGCTAAATTTTAAGTCTTATCAGCCTAAACTTTCCCAGACCTCCAGACACTGCAAGCCAAAACTCCTTTTGGAAATTACAGGCTCTGAATCTCTTTGTTCTCACAGCATTTAGTGGAAGACTGACCTTATAAATCTGAAAGAGATTTGAAGCAAAACGGATGCTCCAAATCCCAAACCAACCAACACTGGAAAACAGTCTTTAAAGCAATCTCATGAGGTTAGTTTAATATTGTGATATTATCGGTGATTTACTACTTTATCTACAATTATGTAAGTTGTAATATTACCAGCTATTTTATCTCACTGATTTTTTTATGAGATGTAGTTTGTGAATTTTTATGAAACCGGGAAACGCTTCTCGATACAAATCACATAATGCAGGAAGGGAGAAGATAGGTAGTATGTTAATTAAATAGATTGTTTAAACACCTAACCATGTCTGAACTGAGAAATATTGATCATATTTCAAAAAAAACATATTGAGGAATCCTTCTGTAATCCTGGATGAACTGGAAACAGTGTTTTAACCTGAATTCTTGTAAATACTTGAGATAATCAAATAAGTAACATGATGAAGCAGCCCACATGTATTACAGGGGTTAGAAGATAGGAAGGAGTAGAAATCCCCAGGAAGGACTCTAAAGGTTTGTTTCCATTTTGAACAGTCCTCATATTTAAGACTATGCAGACATTTCTGAGAGTACATGGCTCACCTTTTATTTCTTCTTATAAGCAAATCTATGTCAGGCTATGCTGAAAAAAATCTTGGTATCCAAAGTTTGATAGTATATTTCTGGGGGGGTCCTTAAATTCATAAAAGAATGAAAAATAACATTTTCAAGAAAACAATTTTATTCTGATGAAAAAGGTAAGCTACATTGGCCACACTCCTGGCAGTTTTTCTTTGTTGTTTTCTGCTTAAAAATATTCATAAAGTTAATGAACAAATGGATGCAGTCAAGTAAATCAGAAGCAAAACACTAAATGCCAGCAATGCAATTATGTCTTCTGTGATGCTTCACCGGTGGACAAAAACTTGCAGAAGTACCAAAGGAATTTTCATCTCTGTTTAAGCAGCAGTATCCTGAACAATACCAGACTTGAACTAAAACTGATTATAAGGAGTAATGGGAAGCTAAAGGAAAATGTTGAAAATACATAAATTATGGAAATAAGATCTTTGACACCCATTTTCTTAGATTATGAGTGATGAACTAGAGCCTATACATCAGCAGAGCTTCACAATATTATTCTCTTAAAGAACCTATTCATTTCCCTTTATTTTCCTCTCCTTATCTGGAAAACAAAATGGTCACCCTACATGGATTTCTCCAGAGAGTTGTGTTTTTTTCCCCTTTTTCTCCTGATGTATATGGATGAGTAGCAAAGGTCCTGAGGTCTGCTAGCAGGCGGTAGAGTGCATATTTCATTTGTTGAGTAGAAGGCACTTTGTTAGAGATGCCAGCTTCTTGAGGCTGAGAGCCAAAAGGATTTGAAGTGAACGGAACTGTTCTTGAGGCTTTTTCCAAGAGAGGCAGAGTTGGTGAGAGCAGAGTTTTAACCTATGGTGCAAGATAATAACAGACAGGTAGCCACTGTCAGCAAGGTAGACTCTGAGTTATCACACCTCTGAATGGTGCTACATTGTCAAATGATTACAATTTGAGCCTTGGATTTGAGTGTCTGGCTGACAAAAAAAAAGCTCTATTTCTTCCACTTTGTTCTAGAATAACTTTCTCCTATTAATCCTATTGAGGAGTTTGATTTTGGGGTTCAGCATTTAACGACAAGATCTGAGTGGATGACAAAGAGAAAAGCTATTCTTCCTGAGGGATTGCAAGTAACTATTTGTCCACAGTTAACTATGCCTGTATAGCTACAGATTTTTCTGGTTTTTCTGTTCCTATGCTTTTATATTTTTAATTTTCTCAGAAAATAGACTGTAATTATTACATGTATATATACACACACACACACATATATATAGCATATTATGGGAGAAATTCAGCCATGGGAATAAACAGGAATTCCTGGATATTATGATAATTATTTTGTTTTGCAGGAAAATAATCTCAGCCATAATAATGTTCTCTTTTGTTAAGTACATTAGTGTCTATCAGATGTGGAGAGTGCCCAGTACTTGAGAAGGCAAAAGTATCTAATAATAGAATGAAGGGATGGAAGCCAGCTGACAAAAAAATGTGGAATCACTGGCAGCTGTGATGGATAACCTAGTAACAAAGATGAAGAAGTCTTAGCAGGAGTGAATGTGTAGAGAATAAAACATAGGGTAAAAGGGGAAGTGACAAAAGGAAGAAAATCCATCTGTAGAAGAAATAAGGCACTGTTTAAATGAGTACATGAAAAAATTCATTTTATTTGCAAATAAAAAGAACTTATCAGAGGAAATGGCTGAGATTATTTTAATATTAGTTTTTCCCTGGAAAAAACAATGAAGATAGCAATTAGGGAATTTAACCTAACAACTGAAAAAAATCTATTAATGAGAAATAAAATTAGTTTAGTTGACAAATCACAGACTGTGTCTGACAGGCACAATGTTCTTTAGAGAGTCTTAAAAGGACAGATGTGCACCAATTATATTCAATTTAGTAAGATACTGCATCTAACTTCTACGTGACTCACAAAAAACCCCTGGATTCTACTCTTTTCTTGGAAGCAAAAATTAAAAAATCAAAACCATGGTATGTTGCAACTATTAAAAGATTGTACTTCCAAAGAATGTCTGGATTAAAGCATTATCCTTAAGAAATAATTTCCATACATGAGAATTTTTCATGTGCTTGCAAACAATATAGAGAACGGATTAAGTGGGAATATTTTCAAACTAAAAAAGAATGAGAATCATCCACTCAACCACTATGGAAAAACTAAATTAATTACTTGAATTAAAAAAAACCCAAAACCACAACAAAAAAGCAGTGGTGCGTGCAGCACAGTGATGTTAAGCAATACCCAATATAATACAAAAAAAAAGATAAAATCGTGTCAGATGAGCATTTTTTTTCCCTAGGCTTCACCCCCTCAGGACGAGGGTTGCATATACAGTTCTAACTGAAAGGAGCCAAGGAATTTCAGCCTCTGTCCTCCCATCACTTTCCCTGTGTCTGACACATCACACACATTTGTATCATGTGCTGCCTGGGCCATGTGGCTGCTCATCCCTGTATATGGGGATGGAGTCCACCACTGACACGCCATTACAGACTTTACTATCAGGACCATTCACTTTCTCCTAAAGCTTTGTTTAACATTAGTTTATTGTCTGTTCCTTTCCATTACTTTTGACATCCTAAAATATATATTCTTCAGAAGGATACTAAGAAAAATATATAAAAGTCTATTAAATGATTAGAAGAATTCCCTTTTTAGTATCTGAAGCCTTCACAAAACCTCAATGTTCTCCCTACCTAGAATTAGAGAATAAAATAATTTTCTCCATTTTCTAGAGGAACACAAACATGGTGAATTGACCAAGATCACTTGAAAAATCAGTGGTGTAGGAAGGCATTGAAATCAAGACCAATGAATCTTAGGTCACTGACTATACTGGTGTATGTAATTCCCACCAGTAGATAAAATATTAGCAACATAAATAAATTTATAAGAAGATAAATTTGAGCTTTGTATGCAAATTTGCAGTACCTGAGTCCCTGGGTTGTTCTACAAAACGCTTGCTTAGTCCAGACAGATGGGTGTTTACACTATGCAGTTACCATAGCACCTGGTTTAGTGTAGTGCTAAATCCTGCTGAAAAGATGCTATGTTTACTCAGGCTCAGCCATGTGGCAATGCATCCACACCACTTCCACTTAGCCTGAGGTTTAACTAGGATGGGCTCCTTTTCACCTGCAAAAGCCTGTCTAAACATACACGGAGATAAATGGTTGTAAGAAAAGAATTGTCTCCTTGCAATGAAAGACTCTCTTTTTCCATGGGATATTTGCCATAGTTTGCCAGGATCTCATTATCTGTCTTCCCTCTTACTCCCTAATACCCTTACATTTCAGATTTCTTTCCTTTTCCATCTCTGCACTGTATTTTTGCCTGGTGAGACCAAGCTCTGAGATGGTGCTCGTTGTTCGGACAAGAGTGTGAAAGCTTTCGGCAAATAAGATTAGAGGGGCTCTGTGGAAGACAAGTATCTGCTAAAATGTCCTGTATTATTGAGATATCTGATTTTTAGATGTGTTCCGTCTCATCAGTTCTGTAACAGAAGAGTGTGCAAATGTATCATATTTTCAAAAATAAAAAGTATCAAAGGAAGTCTATGATTTTTCTTGCAGTATGCACGGTAAGGAAGTGAAAACAAGAAAGACAATAAGAAAATTATGAGCAACCTGTGTTCACGTAACAGTATACTGAAGTTTATAATTTTGCCCAATGAACAGGAGAAATAATAGCATAAATGGAAAATCAAAAGACATATTCATTATAATGACTTTATAACAATGGCATTATCAAAATATAGGATCTCTTTTTAAATTTAATTTAATTTTATTTTTATTTCTGTTCCTCTTCAAGGACTTAACAAAGGCACTCAATCTAGAATCCAAATTCTCCACTATGACTAAATAAAAGAGACTATAAAAACCTGTGAAAGGTGACTCATCTCCTAAGTTAAGTGCCTAAAAATGGGTATCAATTTGATCATATCTATGTTTTTCCAGCTTGCTTTTTAGGTATATTAAGAAATGTTTACCCATGCAAAGCATATCAGAGTAGAGATTTCAGCCATCATCCTGTTAAAATCTGTGAAGATATTATGATCTCTTAGAATACAACAGAATAGAGGTTTCCTTTACATGATCTCCCTTTATGTTATTGCCTTCTGGTTTTTCTTTTCTTTTTCCTTCACTGGATGTGCAGAGTAGATCTCCTGTGTCAAAAAGTCAGCATTTGTGGTAAAGAAAGCTGTTGATTGCAGGATTCTTTCTTGCTGAATTTAGAAAGAGCATACTGAGTGACTAATGTGATTGCAAGCAGAGAGAAAAGGTCTGATTTGTCAAAGCAAACAAATGATTCTATGGAAAATTCCCATGTCAAATCAGTTAATCTGCCTCTTCACAGATGGTCACTATTATGTGTTTCTTATTTTCTGAATGCTCAGCTTCATGATCTGGTATCTAATTGATGGACCTGCTACTCAGTCACAGTAATACACAGCAATGAGTAAGAGTAAGTTTTGGACATAAGAAGTGCCATTCAGTGATAAGCGTTCTGCAGATAACAGATACTAGAAAAGTCAAATTAGGGACCTGATCTTGCACAACATTTTCATACTTACCTTACCTGTTCTCTTCCAGTCCAAAATAGAACTGCTTTGACAGAAAAGTTGGGGTAATACTTTAAAAAAGGTTTACATTCCTAAATCCAGTAGCGATGAATGCTGAAGAAAAATCCAGAAGCAAACTTTGGTTAAGGAACCATAGAATAAGGGGTAGAAACACATGCTGATTATAAAGGGTGGAAAATAAAGATCTTCCACTCTAAATATAGCATATGATCTTGTTACTACAACTCTTTTCACATTGCACAAGCATCCTTAAAAAGGTATTACCTAGCTTTGATTTTCTTAGCTCAGTGGTTCTAAAATTTAGGCATGAAAGGCTGACTTCAGTACACAACTCATTTTGGAGTTCTAAGAGACAATTTTCTAAAACTTACTTTATACAAAATGTTACTTAGATTTCTACATATTTTGGTTGGAGGAGGCAGCATATCTTACCGGTTGGTGTTTAACGAATGTTCCTTGAACAGCAAGTCTCATCCTTAAGAGCCTAAAAATCAATTTTGCATCTTAACTTCAAGATCCTGTTATATGAAATCTTGACTATTGTTCGTTGTTGTGGTTTGGAAATTAAGCACCACACAGCCAGAAATTAAGCGCCACACAGACACTTGCTCATCCCCCCCTCTCCCCCACCCAACCCAGTGATATGGGGAGGAAAATCAAAGTAAAACTTGTAGATTGAGATAAGAGCAGTTTAATAATCTAAAATAAAGTAAAAATATAATAATAATGATAAATGATAATAATAATACTATTAATGATAATAATAAGGGGAAAACCAAGTGATGTACAATACAACTGTTTGTCACCAGCTGACTGAAAGGCCTGCCTTCCCAAATCAAGATCAGCCTCCCTTCTGAGTAACTCCCCCAGCTTACATACTGAGCATGACATTCTATGGTGTGGAATATCCCTTTGGTTAGTTTGGGTCACCTGTCCCAGCTATGGTCTCTCCCAGTTTCTTTTGCTACCTCCTCACTGGCAGAGCATGGGAAAGAAAAAGTCCTTGACTTATTCTAAACACAACTTAGCAAAAGACCAAAACATCAGCGTGTTATCAACACTTCTAATTCTGAATACCAAATGCAGCATTGTAATAGCTACTGAGAAGAAATAAACTCTACCTTAGCTGAAACCAGGACATACACAAAGATGGAAACCACAAAATGCAGACAGTGTACAAGCATTATAAAAATGTACAAAGCCATTTAATTTTAAACACGAATTTGAATGATGATCCTGACAGATTTCTTTCAAAATGTCACATCTATAGTTGCATCTCAATTTCACGATAACTTTCTGCAAATATTTGAGCACTAATTACATTTTGGCCTCAAATATTCAAAGTATAAGGTTCGTTAATCTTGATGACATGGATTTCCCTCTCTTCCTACCCAGGTTCTGTAAGTCACTCAAAGTCTTTATCAGAAATAGAGGTTAAGAATAAGGAATTGGCTGGATGACCACATCAAAGAGTTTCAATTAATGTGTCCAAACAAATATCAGTAAGAAGTGGTGTCCAACAGGGAGCAGTATAGGGATTGAAGTTGGAGTTAGTCTTTTTAGCAGGATCTCTAGTGACAGGACAAGGGGCAAGGATTTTAATCTGAAAGAGGATAGGTTTAGATCAGATGTAAAGAAAAAACATTTTATGGTAAAGCTGGTGAGATACTGGGCCATTTTGCCCAGGGAAGTTGTGGATGCTTCCTCTATGGAAGTGTTTAAGGCCATGTTGGATGTGGCCTTCAAACAATCTGATCGAGAGAAAAATGTACCTGCTCATGTCAGAGGAGTTGAAATAGAGGATCTTTGAAGGTCCTTTCCAATACAAATCCCTCTGTGATTCTGTGATTCTATTATTCTGATTTTATGAAATTGATTTAGTATGACATTTTAAATAGTAGGACATCTAGGACACCATAAAGGACACTGAGTTTAAGACTGGTGCAAATTATTGTGATGTTGAAACATAGGGTGGCAATTATACTATGAACAGTCTTTGCAAAACGTATAAAATATACATCATTAGGTGTCTTCTGACAGAATAAGGGAATGAAGAAATAAAAGAGGAAGGGAGACATTTAACCATAACCATTGTTACTGCTCATTTACAGGAGCTTCCCAATAAGTGCTTTTATGTCTCTCAGGTTTACTTATGCAAAGTTCACATAACAGGTTTATAATTATGAGAATTATCCTCCCTGGTGTGGTTTCCCATTAGGCATTTTAGGCCCCGAAAATTATGCATATGTCTATTTTCACTTAAGGGCTGTCATCACCACATATCTTTCACAGAGCTGGTCAGCAGGAGTTATCTACATCCATTAAGCATTCTTCATTGTGGGTCTGCTGCTAACAAAGATCATTAACTGAACAATGTATTTAATCTCATAAACATTTTCTATGTCCACAGTTTGCTAATGTTAACTTGCTAGAAACTGTAAAATTGCTATAATTCCTCCTGGGTTAAGCAAGTCCTTTTCTATTATCTCTAATTCTGAAAGACTGTACAGATGAATGATAGAAGTCTGAGACTATAAACCAGAACCTTTGAATTTCCCTTGACAGATAAATGCCCTAATTATTGGTCTAGTCAGTCTTGCACATGCTCTTGATCTCTGGCAGGTTCAGTATTTTGTGCTTTCTTGGAGAGTGGAATGCCTTCAAAGGAAGGATGTAGAATTAACAGCATCCTCTCAGTCTGAATAGAGTCCAGCTTGTGATTTTCGGTACTATCCAGTGAAGGGAAAGCTAAGATCTGGTAAAAGAAGGAGTTGTACATGTTTTTCCCTGTATTCAAATCTAGTGTTTTAGACTTAGAGGTATAGAAGATTCTCAGGCTTCATCTGTCTCTATTTTCCAAAGAAAACTTTTGGGGAATTCCAGTCTATAAACCCTGAAGGTAAAGGATGCTTTCTGTGGATCAATAGCATGCTGAGGTGAAAGGAAGGGGCATTTATCTGACAACATTTTCATTTTCTTACCTCAACAGGCTCTAGTTTATCTAGTTGGGACCAATTTTCATGACAGCAACTGGAGATGTCTTAGGCCTCAAAACTAAAGAGTGGGCCTTAGACAGCATTTAGCACTGACAGATTTTTATTACATTTTAGCTTGGGGTTGCATTTGTCCTCACTGGAAGACATTCACTTAGATGTGATTATATGAGTTTTCCAGGTTTGTGTGTCAGTTGTGATTTTCAAAGTTGTCAGAACTGGTTTGGTGGTTAGTCAAAAGCAAGCAGTTTGGGGGTCTAGGTTGCTTCAAAAAAATTTCATCTTACCTCAATACAGTTTAGTCTGTGGAAATTTTGGTCATATTCCTGCCAAAAGGATGTTTGCTGTCGACTTAATTTAAGCCTGTTCTTCCATCCAGACAATTTTTCCTTTAAGATAATTAACCATGACAATTGAGCAGGAGAGAGCTTTGGAATAGTCTCCTAATTATATTTAACATATTTATTTTACAAATAAGCATGGTTCTGGCTGATATTTTAAAGAATAATAGAATGAGACTTTGAAACTGCAAAAATCTCCTCTGTATTAATACACCTAACAAATGCAGACTTTGGCTTATGAAGGCAAAAGTTCTACAGGAAGGTGGTGCATATGATGGGAAGATATATTTAGGGAGTTATATGCACACAGTGGAAGCAATTTGGACTTAAAAACCATTGAGAATGTGTAAGAGCCAAGATATTTTTAATAAATGATGATTTAAAGTGTTTTAAGTAGATTGTCATGTAGCCTTCTGACCCTAAAACTAGGATTAAAATAAGATACAATTTACCAGCCTAATTGACAGCTAGAGATGTAAGTAGTTCCTAAACACTAGTTTTTATTTTAGGTCCTGTTTTTAATGCAGTCAAAATGGGCATTTCAAACCAAAAATTTGCATGATTCTTTACTGAGCCTTTCCAATAAAAATTTGTTTTTCAACAAAAACTACCTGACAATTGATTCTGAATACATTTATGATCACATAAAATTTTATTAACCAAACTAGCTCTTTCCAGTCTCAAGAACTTTACCTCATTTTCAATATATTTTTCCCAGACTCTCAAGTTCTATTTAACTAAACAGCTCTTTGACCAGGTGAAGCAATGCACTGTGTCACTCAATTTTTTTTTCTGTAATGTATTCCTAACTTTCTTATGGTTTATTTGAGCTTTTCAATGGTTGACTCATGTAATGACTACAACAAAAGAAAATACTGTGACTTTCAATTGAGAATCATTCTCAAAGGAATGTTTGTTCTAGTCCAGTTACATCCAGGTGACTATAAAAGGCTGGATTCAACATGACAAATTTATATTTGAGAGCTCAATTATAACCAGATTTTGACTTCCTTATGCCTTTCCATCCTACTCCCTTATTCCAAGAACAAAAAGCAGAACTTGTATAACAAGGTTTTTCCTTCCTTGAACAAGGCCACACAACCTACAGTTCGAAAATTAATCCACATCATGCTTGCACTGAGCAGTGAAGTATGAAACATTAACATCTAACGGAGTTATTCCAGACCTGTATGTAGAGGTCCTTTCTACTTGGAATCGTATGGACACCTTGGTCAGGAGCAGGCTTGTTGTAACCGGTCTCTTCCCTCTGCAGAGTATAGACGTGTCAGAGGCACCACTTTCAGGGCATTTTAATACAATAGAACCAACTTTTGTCTTATGTGTGTATATGTACCTTCATGTTACACATTTTTGACCTTTCTTTTTCAACTGATCTTAGATGTAGTCTTAGATTTTTTGACCTTTTAACTTAATTAAGAACATGTAAAATATTTTTTCTTCCTCAGGAAATGGAACTATTGCAGTGATTGAACTAGTTCTTTGACCCAGGTTTCTTCAATCTTTTAGCAAGGTCTCTAGGTAACTGTTCAAGCTGGAAAGTAACATAAAATTGGCTTACAAATGTATGTGTATACTTTTGTAATAAGAAGTAATGTACATTTTAAATATTCTTAAACATATTTTTTTGATCTTCTAAAACTTTCTACTGTTTTATCTTCTATAAAACTCTTGGTTCTCCTTCAATCTCATTTTGAGTAATTTTTGAATATTCCCTTATTAATATCATCATTAAAATAAATTTGCCTTATTTCATGCTTAAAAAACAAATACAAAAATTAATACTTTTATCTATTTAATAACTATTATGAGACACATCTACATAGAAAACATTTTTTAATAAAAATCAAGGAACAGCTTCCTTCTCTATTTTTGTAAGGGATTTACATTGATTTCTTTGCCAGAATATATTTTGTCTGAGGTTAGGTTTTGCCTTTTTTAGGGAAAAAATTGAAGTACAGACATAGTGCAATGTAAGCAAGTTGCTATTTTTTCTCAATTTATGAGTAACTATTAATGATAATGCCTATTGAATTTTTCCCAAATATTATTAACACTTTTTCTTGATGATAATAATAAGCGTTCCCAACTATCAAACTCCATAAAAAAATGAATTAATAGAACATGTTTGCATTCTCAACTGGAGTGTTGTAGGAGAACAAGAATGTGCTGTAGTCAGTCTTGACCCTGATAAGTTACAGCTGGGTTGAACCAGGTGTTTCTACTAAGGACCAGCTGATCCTCTGGCAGGTAACTTGTAAGAGAGAGGAGAGGACCGCAGACAAGCACTACTGAGAAAGCAGGCAGGACTGAAGTAGCTTTAGATGATAGCAGGCTCCTTTGTAGCTCTGGACTGAAAGTCGTTTTTTTGCTTACTGTCAAATGGTGCCCCTTGTGAGGATCATGACTGTGGACCTGAGAGCAGTCTTGTGTCTGTTGTCAAATGGTGACTCTGACGTGATGGGATAGTAACTGGCAGTGGAGCCCAATCAAACAAGACAGGCAGTGAGTGAGAGCCTTGACATCCAGACAATTTACAAAAGCAGAAAGAGACACATGACCCAAGGTGAGCGGCTGGCAACATAGATATGGGGACTTGAATATCAGCAAAGGAAGAACCTGTTTTCAACATTCTGTTGAGAATATTACATAAGAGAGGCAGCTCTCAACTTTCTGTTACTAGCCCACGGGCATGATTGTGAAAAATATTTTGATGATATGTGCTGTATAGATTTAAGATTCTTGTATGTGCTTTATGGATTTAAGATTTTGATGATATGTGCTGTAAGATTTTGATGATATGCTGTATAGCTTTGGGATTCTGGTATGTGCTATATGGATTTGGGATTTTGATGATGTGTGCTGTATAGATTTGGGATTTTGATGGTATATGATGTACGAAATTAATTCACAAGCACATTTGGGAGCTGGTGGAAGCTGCACGGGAAATGCTTGTGCCATATTTGCTATCTTGTGTATAAAAGGCCCTATAGAAAATAGTAAACATGATATCTGTAGTTGAAAAGCAAAAAGGGGGAATTGTAGGAGAACGAGAATGGGCTGTAGGCAGTCTTGACCCTGATGAGTTACTGCTGTGTTGAACCAGGTGTTTCTACCAAGGACCAGCTGATCCTCTGGCAGGTAACTTGTAAGAGAGAGGAGAGGACTGCAGACAAGCACTACTGAGAAAGCAGGCAGGACTGAAGCAGCTTTAGATGACAGCAGCCTCCTTTGTAGCTCTGGACTGAGAGTCGGTTTTTTGATTACCATCGAAGTGTAATGAGTAAATAGCATCGAAGAAGGGTATCTTGAGTACGCCTGGTAGCTGCAATCTAATACAAAAACAAAACTTCCAGGCTTCCTTTGCTCTCTTCATCAGGAATTCCAGAGAAAATCCAAAAAAGACTGAGTGTTGTTCATGACTAGCGAAAAAGGTGAGGGGAGCAATAGATAATAAAAGTGTCCATTTTATATACTTTGATTTATATTCTGATTAACAGGCATTGCTATAATAAAAAAAAGAGCCCTATCATGATACGATGGAAAATTTCTAATTAAAATTTCATGGGGGAATCTAATCCACCAATAATGTCTAAATGTACATGGGATAAGTGGCCATGTACCTTCAAGTAACAGTCTGTGGCACTAGGGTTCAGTGGTGAGAATTTAGAAAGAAATCAAGAATCTTGGCTATGTATGTTTCATTTGATCAAAACCAGGATCTTAGATGTGGCAGTAAACTGTATTTTGTATTCAGAAGAATTCCACATTTGCTCAGATGCAAAATAAAAATTTCTTTGTGTCTCTGCTGGTCTACCTAGCATGGTTAGCATGTAAGAGCAGAGCAAGGAATGGCTAAAGGAACAGCACAATTGAAATGTATAAGAAACGATGGCCAGAAGTAACTCATACTGTAACAGCAGTTTGGCTCAAACTGGGCTTTGCTACCCAGCAAGAACTGACAAACTTTGAGTGAAATTTTTTTAAATTCATAATTTCATGAGGAATTAGGTAGTATTATTCCATTTATCTCTTTGGATTTTTCTCCTGTTGACGAATATGTTACTAGTCTGTTAGTAGTGATGCCTACTACAGGCTTGAGCTAGACTGTTAGTAGTGACACCTTCAAATGTGAACCTGGGCTTTTTTTGCTGCTTGACATAACCTTGGGAAAATTTGGCTATCTTGGTAAAGTCTTTTTGGGGCGTATACCCAACTATTACAACACTAAATAATATTATTCCTATCTCTTTTGTAAACTGCTCCTGACAGACAACTCAACACTTGGCAGTACTCTGTCTTCTAAAAGCAAATGTCAGCTACAAAATTCATATCCCCAGATAACTGATTGAAGTACCTATGCTTGAAACCCAGCCAAAGCTGGTTTCTCCTTGTATCCAAAGGGGCTATCTGGGCATCTTCAGAGACAATTGCATTTCATAGACATGTGGTGATCACAGTCTGTCCAATAGCCCTAAAAAGAAATTATAAAGGTGATCTTTTAAGTGGTGTATGATTGCAACAGCAGATTGCAGTGGTTACTGTCAGACCCATGGAATGGAAATCTGACAATATTTAGAAACACCTAAACAACTGGTGGAATCCATGAAAATAAGTGATTATTGGTCAAGTACTGGGAGGAAAACCCCTATATATTATTCCCTTGTTTTTATGCTTTTCTCTCAGCATCAGCTTATGGCCATTGTCAAAACTGTCATACTGGACTGAAGAGACTGTTGATGCTACACACACACACACAATATTCTTTAATCTCAGGAAGGATAAAGACATGGAACAGTTGGGATTTTTGAAAACAATCTGCACTGGAGACTTTTTGACAGAGTACCACCACATGCGATGGTTTCAGATACAGATTCCTGTATGAGAAGTTTTGCTTCCAGGATCAAAGCCTAGTTTTACAATTATGCTGATGAAGGTATGATTTATACTCCCCATGCTTCAAATTACCTTTCTTTACTGCTTTTACTTCCTTCAAGGCGCTCAGAACTTAAATAGATCTTGTCAGCCTACCATCTGCTTCCAGTGGCAGACAAGGGGCAGAAACATTTATAACAGCAGTGAGCCTCAAAAGTAACATATCTTTCAAAAGTACTCACCACTAATTAGGAAAAGAGGCCTAAATGACAAAAAGAACTACTTTTGTTCTGAAAAAGAGTAGCTTCTCTCCTCCTCTGAGTTAATTGAGACAAGAATATGAAATACTTAAGGTACCTTTGTGCAGTGAACAAATGGGTCAGTGAAAGAATTTTGGGAAGCTTTGAGGTCACTTAGTGCATGCTTTTATTTTTGTCTATATGTGTGAAAGGTTGATGTAAAATGCAATCCAGGATACAATGTGCGGTTAGCATTAGGAGAGACATAAGCCTCCGGCCAAGGCAAATTTAGCTTGAAATGCAAGTCATGTGAGAACACTATGACAAAAATATATCTTGGGAGTGGAATTTTAATTCTTCAGTACGATCTGAAATTCTAGAAAGTAAATGTCTTCCATGTAGGCATTTAAAATCAACTAAATTCAGTGGAGATTTACACAGAAAGCAAGCAATTTAGAGAGCGAGATGTTCTGGGGGACTGTGTCAAAGGCTTTACAGAATTCCAGATTGATTATATCTGTAGCCCTTCCCTTGTCCACTTATGCAGTCACCCCACCACAGAAGGCCACTAGATTGGTCAGGCAGGACTCGTCCATGGTGACACTGTGCTGGCTGTCTCAAATCCCCTCCCAGTTCTGTGTGCCTTACTAGGAGGATCTGTACCATGATCTCCCCAGGCACAGGAGAGGCTGACAGGTTGGTGGTTCTCAGGGTCCTCCTTCTATCCTTTTAAAGGTGGGTACTATATTTCCCTTTTTCCAGTCATCTTGAACCTCACCTGACTACCATGACTTTTCACAGAATCATAGAATTTTCAAGTATCATGGAAAGTGGCTTGACAACTATATCAGTCAATTCCTTCAGGACTCTGAGATGAATGTCATTGGGCCCCATAGACTTATGTGTACTCAGGTTCTTCAGCTGGTAAATAACCTGATCATTGCTTACAGTGCACTTTGCTCTCCCAGTTATCTACGATAAACTTCATGCGTGCTGTTATTGAAGAAAAACCCTCAGCATTCCCACATGTATCCAGAGGACTGTTCATTTGTTTCTTGCAAGTTTGGTTTTGTAAACTGAAACAATTGGTCCCAAGTCAATGTTCAGAATGAGAAACTGAAACAAACTATTTTATTTGAATCTACTTTGTGGGAAGAACTTTGTTCAGATTTGAAATTCCTACATCCAAAAAAATTCTAGGTTAAACATGATCCTTATTTTTCCTGAGATCTTTAGGCAATTATATGAATTTCAACAAGAGAAAGTGCCAGATTTGGCATCTGGGATGAGGCAACCGTGGAAGTACAGACTGGGGAATGAGATGCTGGAGAGCAGTGCCATGGAATGGGACCTGGGGGTCCTGGTCGATGGCAAGTTGAACATGAGTCAGCAGTGCCCTGGCAGCCAGGAGGGCCAAGCGTGTCCTGGGGTGCATCAGGCACAGCATCACCAGCTGGGCAAGGGAGGGGATTGTCCTGCTCTGCTCCGCACTGGGGCGGCCTCACCTCGAGTGCTGGGGGCAGTGTTGGGTGCCACAGTGTAAGGAAGATATAAAGCTCCTAGAGAGCATCAAAAGGAGGGCAACAAAGATGGTGAAGGGCCTTGAGGGGCAGCTGTATGAGGAACAGCTGAGGGCATTTGGTCTGCTCAGCCTGGAGAAGAGGAGACTGAGGGCAGGCCTCATTGCAATTAGAGCTTCATTGTGAGAGAAAGCAGAGGGGCAGGCATTGATCTCTTCTCTGTGGTGATCAGTGACAGGGCCTGAGGGAATGGCCTGAAGCTCTGTTAGGGGAGGTTTAGGTTGGATATTAGACAAAGGTTTTTCATCCAGAGGGTGGTTGAGCACTGGAACAGCTCCCCAGGGAAGTGGTCGCAGCACCAAGCCTGACAGAGTTCAGGAAGTGTTTGACCAACACTCTTGGGGATGGTGCTGTGCAGGGCCAGGAGTTGGACTCCACAATCCTTGAGGGTTTCTTCCAGTTCAGCTTATACTGTGATTATGCAGAACTGCACTTCTGATTTTTTTCAGAATGAGATTATAAATTTATGGGGTTTTTTTAATTAGAAGTGAAATAAATGGAAAGTGTTGTCATGTAATGGTTAACAAGGAGAAAACGGAGTGATAGGTAGGCAAGCATACTCATCTGTAAATAAATTCATGGATGGTTTCTCAGGCCTAAGGTTTCTCAGGCATAAGGTATTATTCAATGTGATCACATCTGCTATTTAAGAAGAGAGACAATAAAGGCATAGATATAAGCAAAACATATAGCTTACCCTTTGATATTTCACATTGTCTCCAGACTCTGTGAGGCTTTTAGAAGAAAAATATACTCTTGGATTTTACACTGTATATTGTTCTGGCATTGAGGAATGCAATTCATTACTCAGAAAACAGCTACAAATTCCACATTATTGTCTCACCATTGTTTTATTCAGTTATCAGGTTGCGTTGTTTTGCTAAAACAAGAGTTGATTAGAACAACAGTTAAGTTAAACAAACAAATATTCAGTTACCTGGTAAAAAAATGGCAATCTCTGCTCATTATATTTAACTATAAATGTCTAAACTGCTACAGCACTACTAATATAATAGGTTTTTTTAATCCTTAGAATTTAAGGCATTTAAAATTGTTTGCAATTCCAGCACAACAACAAATAGCATTGAAGATCCGCCTCGAGGTCATAAGACTCTTCAAAAAGCTAAATTGCACAAACTGTATATCTTTCATGGGGTTTGAAGGCACTGAAATTATGAGATAAAACAAGTTTCCCAGGAAATCATGTAGTTTAAATGGAAGGTCTCCCTCTGTTGTCATAGTAAAGTATTGTGAATAGATGCTTGGCATAGTAACTAGGCACAGTAGGACAAAAAAAAAAAAAAAAAGTACAGCTTTTCACTCAGTTTTCAAACTCAAAAGGAAGTGCTTATTTCAAGTAAAATTCAAAGTACAAGCCTTTACTACAGTAGGAAGAAAGGATGATCCTGTAACTTCAGCAGTCCTTTGTCTGTATCTCTAAACAGTTCAGACATGATCATACATACTCTATATGTGAGGAAGAAACCTCAACAAGTTTGTTCTGAACACCCAGTTCCGACAACAGTCTGGTCTGTGCTATGAATCGGTAAATGGGTGCTATGACTTTGTATTACTTCTGGAACTGCAATTCCATGTCCCCTGCAGGTCAAAGAACTTTTTGTAACACAGAGGAAAAAATATTTAATTTTGATCTGCAGAACCAAATGGACATGTAGAGCCAAAATCTTTAATGTAAATTTGCCGTTTGGTCTGCCCTTCTTCCAATTCCAGCCACTCGTAGAACACATATGAAAGGATCCTTGTGCTAGTCCTATAATGAGTGAAAGTCAGAGACTGGTTCCATAACGGGTTCAAAAGGTAAATATCAAAGGAAAGAAAGGTGTCAGATTTATGGAGTTTGCTCTGTACAAAATGATACTGCAAAGCATTGCGGTTTAACAAAAGAGAGTTCCTCAAGCATCTCTATGGATATGAGCCTGGATAACCACAAACATGACAGCCTGCTGCCAGTCTGGGCTATAAGAAGCTCAATAAGCAGATTTCTGATGTCTGTACAGGAAGTAATTACAATTAGTTGAAGAAAGCTGCTTTGGAGGTTCCTCTCTACCTTTATTTGCTTATGACCATATTGGCATGCTGTTGGATAAACCATGTTAAAGAAACCAGAGGCCCAGTTTACAGTGCAGATTAACCAAGACCATCACTGAGCTGTGACACTATTTCGAAATCAGTACAGAAATGGACCAGCCAAGGCACAGAACATGTTCCAGCACTCTCACCAAGCTAACAGGCAGAGCTTTATATTGCTCATGTGCTACTTCAGTTGGCCTACTATATGAACACTGATGTGGTAGATAGATAGCTTTCCCCCCTTGCCTTACAATTTCTATTTCTGTCATATTCTCTATTGCACAGATGGGCTTATGTGGATAAGAAAAACCATGTCATTGCATATAAATTATTTTGTGTGTTATTTGAAGAAGAGACTTTCATTTTAAGCCTTCAATTTTGCAGAAGGCAGAGCAAAGATGACAGTTTATTTCAACAGCATCTCCAATACAGTTTAGGTCCACTGGTACAATCTGATGGGCTTTTTTATAAGATGTGGTTGTTTGTCTCTGCTACTGTTTCTAACTCACATAAATACATAACATAAATTGGCAATCTAACAGCTTAAAGACAGAGCAAACCTATCGAAATCTAAAAGAATGACTTAGATCCTGATGAGTCACACTGCTGGGAAAGCCCATAAATAAGATCTAAGGCTCATCAACCCAGTGTTTATGGCTGAGCTGACTTAGGGGCATATCTCCTGCCAAAAACCACGTGACACAGAAAGGGCTTATTCCTATTTTTGTTTTCCTAGCACTGTTAAAGCACTCAGCTTGTTACGCTTGCTCAGATATCCAGTTTATTTAGACTGCTTCAAATCACAATGTTAATTTTTTAATAATCTCCCAAGATAGTGCTTTTCAGTCAGGTCCTTCCTTGCTAGTCTTGATGTGAAGTGTGATGCAATATAGAACTTCCCCAAATAGTCTCAGCTAATAGATTAAAACGAAATTGTTTCATGCAAGGCCAGAAGCAGCTTTGGACTACTGACTTACTTGTATAGAGACAGGAGTGTCTCGGGGTCATCCAGGGTCCCAACATGGTGGTGCAGTTCTGCTAAGAATAGAACCCAAAAATCAGTGGCAAATGATGATAAGCAATAGCAGCAGAGGCAATGTTAGTCACATAGAGTGGGAAAGCAACAGGAAAAGTACAAAAACTTGCAGAAGAGTTGAAGAAATGGAGAAGGGATCTACAAAGATGATGGGAGAAAGGTAAAAAAAGACAACAGCAGCAGAAGGGGGGACTTTGACAAAGCAGACAGAGCAGACTCACGAGTCGTGACAGCAGCCTTCGGGTGTATGCCTGTGTGAACAGTCCCTGGAAGAGTTTTCTCCCCGAGCCCAGGGAGCTGGGTCCATTCTAATTGCTGGAAGACACTGTCTGCTAATGGTCTCCTAAATAATTTCCAGTCATGGTTCATAGCTGGAATGGACCACAGCCCACTCATAGCTTGGTTATGTCTACCCGCTTTTGGGGAATACAGGATCTTGCTAGCATAGATCTGGACTATTTCATGGATCATTGGATCAGCTGTCAACAGTCTGAATGACTTGCAATTTCCTAGACTATCTCTAGCCCACAGCTGTGAAGTACTTGCATCATTTCACTATACTGGGATTTTTTCCTTTCATAACCATCTCAGACAAAAAAAATGCCCTCCGTATTTTGATACTGTTCCTGTAATAGGATAGAACCAAACAGAACAAAAGCACAACAATCTTATTTTGTAATTAAATGCTGTAGACATAACCATGCAGTTTACAAATGATTCTTCATAAGCAATCTTTAATAATTGTAATTGCAGGCAACTTTCTGGACTAAGAAATCTACTTTTCACTCTTCCTCTCTGATGCTCTGTTCACACAAGAGATGAGTACCAAAGTATAGATCTGTCCTATGTAGTTACAAGTCCTCTTTCCTCAAAATGCAAATTATTCTTTCAAACTCTGAAATCTAGCTTCTAACCCATAATAATCAATGCTTTTCAAGTGAGAGTCTGAACAGGATGCCTGGAGGATATTTTGTATGAGTGGACAAAATGTAAATGTGATCATAAAGTAAATGCAAACATTATTTCTTCAATCTAGTTTTCTTTGGTTTCTCTGTAAGCAGGGATGCTTCTATTTCATTTGTGGTAGTTTTCACTGCTCACAGTATATATTGATTCTGGATAGTCATTCTGTCACTTCTGATCATTTCCTGTCATTTAGAATGTCTGAAGAGATGCTAAAATCAAGAACCCTGCTTCTTAAGTACCAGATGTTTTCTCTCCATTGGGAAAACTTTTGTCTCAGCAAAAAGAATTATGACTTAGTGCCTCGTTATGTTCTAGTCATTGCTTCCTTTACTTCCCTGAATGTATATGTTTCCTTTCTTGTTTCGATTATCTGTCTTTCATACAGTTTAAAAGGATGAAATTTGTGTGGTTCATCCAAGGAAGAATAAGTGTCCATACACAAAAAGAAACATATTTATATATATTAAATTCCACATAAAATATGTACAATATGCGATTGTGTTCCAGTACTAAATACCTTGTGTCCTAGACATGTTAGTAATGCTTTCTGAAATTTTCTTTTTTTAATATGATTTTTTCTTTGTTATTGATTTCTTTACATTTACGTCGTTACATTTCTTTACAGTCTCACAATATTTAGAGAGAGATCTATATTTACAGAGAGAAATACTACACAAATTTCAGTAAAATGCTTCCTGCAGGATAACCATTCATTTGATAAATCCATTATATCTGCCTTCCTTTTAAGCAGGTTAATTTTTGTATTTGTTTAAAAATGTAATGTTCTAATCTAGCATTATCCTTTATTTTAAGTACAAAGCAGCAAATATAAAAGCTAATTGCTTGCTATTTGTGAGACAGACCTTTATACTCCCGGCCTCGCATGACTTTGGCTGACGACATCAGTTACTTCTTGTGTGAGATATGAAGCATTCTCCTAAATTTTGTATTGTCACTACCTAAGAGAAAAGGAAGTTCACCATTAAGGCTGTCCAAGAAAAAATACTCTAAAAGTGTTTTACATAGTAGTTATTTTATACACCATTACACTGAAACTTCTCCTTATTCTCTCTGTTGAAACTATAATTCGTCAGTTATTCAAGTTCCAGAGTTCATTTTATTCTCTTCCTCATATTCATCAGTCTGAGGTGTGAATTCTGGTGTTGACCTACTTTAATACATTGATGTATACTAGCGCTAAAGCAAAGAGACATGTATTTTCATTTTTTTTTTCAACTGTCACTCTCAAGATGATTAATAGTATGAAATGATGCTTGGCTACTGTCAAAAAAGCTAAAACAAAAGAAATGTGGTGTGGCCTGCATTCCTCTTTTCCCCTTCTCAGAAGGTCTTGTGATTCCTACAATAAGAGTGGTAGGTCCATTTAGGAAATAGACCTTTACATGTCAGTAACCTGTGTGGGTCTCCATTACAGCAGATTTACTAGGCAGATGAGGTTAGAATGCAGTTATCTGATCAAATCCACATTCAGCTTTACTGTGGAATGAATAAACCTCTGGAGGCCACAGATGTCATTGAGTAGGTCTCCACTGAATAAATTTAAGGTCTAGATACCCTAGAATAAATGTTACATCTATACTGGAGATGCCTTAAGGTGAAGTGATGCCACTCAGAATGTGATAGACAAAATTTCAATGCCAAAATATTTCACAACTTAGTAGATGTCCTGCTTCAGTGGTCAGCATCTTTATTCATAAAGAGCATGTTTTTAACTATTCATTCTGTCATTTTCTTCATGATGCCATAATATTTAGTGAAAGAAATTATTTATAATATTGTTTTGCACCAGATAAAGACGTATTTGTGAGGCATGCAATTTTAAAGGATTCAAAGTACTTTATTGCTATTTGTCCATGTTTTCTTTTAAAAAACTATTTCTAAGGTAACAACCTATTTCTCGGTCATGGAATGAAATTAGGCTTTTTGCATGATACTGCCAGAAAGCATATCACACCTTCACTTGTCCAATCAAAAGAGTTAATGGGACAAAGAGAAACTGCTTCAATCTATGAGAAGGAGAATTTTTGCTAAATCTTGTTTGCTGGCATTCATTCAAAATCTTTTACGTTAATAGAACTAATAGTTACATTACCCTTTACAGAATTTACAGCAGCACAAAAATTCCCAAAAATGCATAATTCCAATTCCGCTTACTATTAAGAGCATTTTTCTCTTCTTCAAGGTGCTGATGAAGTCTACGGGCAAAAGTTGACCTGATTTATTCATTCGTATATACACAGTTATAAATGAAAAATAGTTAATGATTTTAGGAGAGAGGCTTTTCACAAGGGCATGTAGTGATAGAACAAGGGGGAATGGTCTTAAGCTGAAGGAGGGCAAGCTTAGATCAGATATTAGGAACAAATTTTTCGCTTAGGGAGGGAGGCACCGGAACAGGTGGTCCAGAGAGGTTACGGATACCCCGTCCCTGGAGGTGTTCAAAGCCAGACAAGCTGTGGCTTTGAGCAACCTGGTCTAGTGGAGGGTTCCCTCCCCACAGCAAGTGGGTTGGAACTAAATGATCTTTAAGGTCCCTTCCAGCCCTAATAATTCTATGATTCAATGATTTTGTAGAATAAAGAATTCAATCCATGCATTTAGAAGGAGTTACACATGTACATGAATATGTGCATATATAATTCTCAAGAGAACCTATGGTAAAGTAAAACGCTTACTCCTTTTCTTTGTATCACTCAAATATGTGTACACATTAGGCTGATGACAAGTGCTAAATATTTTCTAACCTATACAATTTCAACAACATAAATAACCACTATCTAACTACTCCAGGATGTATATTAGGCTATGTATTACCCTATATTCCTATCCATCCCACAATCTAAAACACAACTGCTACTTGATTGCAGTTTATGGTCTAGGGGGTGGACACTTTTGCTGCAAATTTTATCATGAAATGAACCAAGATGCTTATGCAATGTATTACATTTGTGCTGTTATAACCTCGACATAAATGCATATTTTTAATTTTATAGCAAAGAATGTCAAATGACAGCTCATTCTTTTTATTCATTTTCACATATCTTCCTGCATTGACCTTGCTTTGAAAGATGAAACTTTTAAGCAAAATAATAATTAGCTGTCAGAGGTATTTGTCAAAGACTTTGCTCCCTAACATCTATTTAATCACAGCTGACTTTCAAGAACCAGATTTCTGTTAATATCTTCTGATTAAATTTTTCTAATTTTCAGTTTAATACAAAATTTTGTTGTCAGATTATGTTGAAGCAATGGAAATGTGTTGCTTCCTAATTCCAAGAAACTTTTTAGAGACTTTCTGCATTAAATCTATTTCACTGACATATAATTTTAATTTTTCATTACACAGAGCCATGGGTTTTGACACCTCTATGTGATCCTTTGGTTAGTGTTACACTCTAATCTCAATAAAACAGGATCTACATCACTTCCAATCCACTGAGAGCACCACTGAACAGGCAAAGGAGTCAGAACACATGGAAATTTATTCTATGGCTCTTTTTGCTGTCCACAGATTATAAAGTTTTACTTGGGGAAAACAGAAACAGATCTTACTGACAGAAGGGTCATCAGCCTTGTGTGTGGACAGCAGCAGAGAGGGAAGGGTTTGGAGCTTGTTCACCACCACAGAGTGGGTATCTCCCTGCCTTCTGAGCTGCAAGGAGGGTCATCTTGAATTCTCTCTCTGCGGGAGCTTCACACTTGCAGTGATGTAAAACAAAAGAGATGCCCATCCTGCAGATGTGGTGCCAAGTAAATTCACCCCAGTGAAGTAGAGAAAAAGGAAAAGGGTGTCTAAGACCCTTTAATTAATGTAATCCCACCTTTCAGCATGCTTTATCATGTTTCTGGTGTTAAACAATTTCCTGCAAATTTCTGTTAATGAGATTTTGATCACAAGTTGTAATATCTGTGGTTTTGTTTATAGATACTTCTGTAGATTGCCAGATCTTCTAGGTTTTCAGTTAGGTGATCTTTAGAGTGTGTTCTCTGTTCATACAATGATATAGAAAAGATTAAATATATCCTGCTGTAATAGCATCACTCTTTGAATTTGTAATTGCAACACACTGAAAACAGCTTTGATGTGAGGGCTTCTTGATCCTGATGTCTGTTCTGATGTCCTGATCAGAACAACAAGGAAATCCAGGCAGGGATATGGACCTTGGTAAGAAAATCATCTTTTTTTTTAATAAATGATCTTTCAAATCATGTTGTAACTTCTGCCAAAAAGCAGATTTAACACATTCAGTTGTGGTGTTCAGGCTTTTTTCTGAGTGCACGCAGGAAGACAAAAACTTTGTCAGTTATATGTCATAAGGATCTTTGGTGCCTTTGGTTAATATCCCAATGATGACAAAAAGATTAAAATATTATTTTTTACTTGACATATTTCCACAAGCTTTTCTATTTTTTTCTTCTCCTTATTTTTCTTTTTCTTTTTATCTAGGAAGTCTCAACCCTGCTATGTTTGATAGCAAAACTGTGGATCTAACAGACACTAGGGTTTTCATCTGCAATTAAATTTATCTTTAACTCTCATCAATTTTCTTGATGTCAGTAAGAAAACCCTGTTATTATTTAAAGTACCATAACTAGCTTGAGACAAGTTAAAGGAGAATAAACCTTGTCAATCTGCTGAAAAGAGAATGGCACTTCTCATGGCAGTGATATAAGCAGAGGAGATGACAGTGATTTGCCACAATATGCCTCTTAGTGGACCTGTACTGGCTTCTAAAGGATTATCAGGATAATACGGGACAATTTCTGAATATAACTGGCACAAGTATTCAGTACACCTGACCCAGTAAACCAAGTATATCTAAAGGGTGTGGAAGACCCACATCAAAGTCCTATTCCCCATCAAAATTTACAAGAAGGAGAACCTTACTCCTGAAAAGAACAATACCCTGGAAACAATTGCCTGGAAAACACCAGATCAGAAAAGCAAACTGGAATCAGGTGAAAATGTATGTCCACGACACTTATGTATCTCTAAAAAACCTGCTTAATCTTGATTACATTCTTCATTACTCATTCTTATCACTCATTCTTATCATTCATTCTCACTGGCAACTCTTTATAGGATAACTGCATGTTTGCAAGGCCTCTTCACTGGGAACAGTATTCAGCACCTACGGCATCTCTCTGTACACTTTTGTGGCATCATTTTTAAATGTCTGTCTTTTTTATTTTTTGCATCACAGAAGTTCAGGGTTTTCAAGTTAGGACTTGAGAGAACTTGCTCATTATTCATAAGTGCTTTTATTTTAAAACTTGTGGATGATGGCAATGTAATTCACAGATCTCTCCCAGCTTTATTTCTGTAGCAACAAGTATTTGTACAAGGAAACGATTTTCACCTCTCTGAGGCTGGGTTAGCTGCAATGTGGTGGGAGGTGCTACTGTTTTTAATAGTCCATACTGACTGCATTATTCTGGTCCTTATTTTTCTCATTTCTCTATGCACCTACAAGTTAAATGCCTGATGCATTTAGTGACAGCAGGACTTCAACTGACAAGGCTGGGCAATCACCAACCACATGAAGTATCTTTTTTACCTGTGATGCAGAAAATTACAAAAATGTTCAGAAATAAGGATGAATACATTCACCTTCAGATTCTGTGATTTTGCTTAATAAAAAATATTTCCTTTGATTGAAAGATAATTTTCGACATAAATGTTATCATTAATTTCTCCTCACTAGACTTGTCTCCTACAATCTTGAACCCTAGAAGCAGCTAACTATTTTTCTTTTCTCTATCCCCAAAAAACTTCACCAGGCCCCATCTCCAGAACTACTTCCTAAATAGAGAAATGTCATCTCACACTTTTCCCTCAAAGCAGGTTGAAATACCTCTTGGAAAGCTTCCACAGGAAGGATGGCACATGTCTGATTTCTCTTTTTATATGTTGCTCTCACAGACAGTCTACCAACAGTAGCAAACACACATTTTTGGTAGCTTGCATTCTCCATCCTGCAGAATGCAGCAGCAGCCACCAGGGAATGGCAGGAGCAGGAGTAATAGATCACATTTAAGGCTGAGCCTGAGACTTGTATCCATGTCTGCCATTACTCACGGAGGTGGATTTTACGATGTTGCCATTTCATAATTTTCTTGTTTGAGAACTCGATACTGTGGATGTTGTTTCCACTTTTAGTACCCTCTGGAGTGTCCCAGATATTACTTTATGTTATTGATAGCAGATGTGGCCATAGCCTCTGTGGTATATGAACATTTCTGGTGAAACTGCTATCATTTACTGTTAAATCTAATTTGAGAAAAGAAATCAACTGTGTTACACACTGTGTATGTATTAGAAAAATAAAGGAACCAAACACTAATAACTCAAAATAATGGAAGTAGTGGGTTTCCTTCTGTGGATTCGCAGACAGTTCAATTGCAAGCCCTCTAAATTGTGCCCGAGCTCTCCAGACACCAGGGGTCTTCAAAAGGTCCCAGTGTGAATTTTTCTGCTGTGAAACACAATGAAGTAATGTTCTGAAAAACAATGAAACCAATCTATTTCAAAAATTTTAACACAGTAATAAAAACATATTTTATTTCCTTTATGGTGGAAGCATAGCTGTCACTGCCATACAGAGACTCATTTGGAGAGTCCACAACCAGTCTTATGTTCTACTGCAGAAGTTTCTGCACTAAATCATATGAATTATCAACAGTAAGTGCATGCAAACTTTTTGACTTTGAATTCTTACTTTCCCTTCCTTGTACTCCTTCAAAGCCTATTAAAAGGCTTAACAAGTATTTGAATCCAATCCATTTACTTCTAGTTTCACTTTCTAATAATCTTGAGAAAAAGCAGCAGTTATTAATTATTGCCTTTTCCCAAGAGAAGGCAGTCTTCCTGATGGTGAAAATTAGATACGAACTAGTCCAAATCTAAGTGTCCCCCAACACCACTAGAGTTTCATCCGTGATTAGACCTGAAATTAGACCAAGCCTTTAATGAAGGTCTGAAATATTCAAATAACATTTTATTTTTATGTATGCAAATTTGCCTTATGGGTTCCAGATGGAACTGCAAATGATGAAACACCAACAGGGTTTGTTGCAGTACTTCAGAACCCAAAGCAGAACAGCTCTAAATATCCCAAGAAAATATTATCTTGTAAGATCTCCAGATTTCTTCTAAAACTCAAACTATTCAAAGAGTTCAACCCAACTCTGTCTAATCATCAAAATTTTGTGTATTTAGATGAATGGAACCAAAAAAAGAAAATATATAAGTTCACCTGTTTTAATGAAAGCCCATGTCAAATGTGCTTTCAGCGGCAACCAGGATGAAAAGAGAAAAAATGAGACATGGAAGACTTGGAAAGATGTGTGTTGCGGGAGAAGTGAGAATACTAAATATTAGTTTTAGTGATAAAGTTCTGGTACATTTAGGGAGGAAAAATGTTCTGTGTGTTGCAATGGTTTAAATCCATATCAAAATTATTGAGATGTTTTGTGTCCTTTTTCAAGTGCTGGATCATGTTATTATTGAACAGAAAGAAATAAAAAAGATATATAGAAAAGCACTGCTGTCTGCCTTGTAATCAATTAGCTATTACTGAACAAAAACCTTTAAGATTCAAAACCACACCAATGCAGTAATTTGCCAGAACAAGCCTATCAGTCTGGCTCCTTAAATTCTCATCCTAAGTGGTAGTAGTTACTGAAAGAACTTAAGCTTGAAAATCCCATTAATGATGTACCTGATTGCATGATCTGAGAATGAAGAACTTTTTCAAAGTATATTTCTACTTTCTTTAGTCAAGGAACTGGAAAAAAATCCCCAAAATATTAAATGTAATAGCAGAGCTTTGTTGCCTTTGTATGGTACATCAACCTACTTATCCAAAAGTGAGGAGGTATGTGGGAATATAAGTCAACCAGAGTTAATTTGGTGCATGCAACCTCGTTACCCATCTAAAAATGTGATAAAGCATTGTACTCTGAGAGTGAATCAAGAAATGAATGTAAACATTTAAAAAAAATAGGAATACCACATTCCCAAGAAAATTTTTAATAGGGCGTGACTGTGTAATTTGCTCTTTATAACTCTTAATTCTCTTTCTGCTTTGTCTGGAAGCTGGAGTACCTCTAATTTGCTCTTTGAAACTTGGAATAATAAAAAATCCATTATACTTCCCTCTCTCCAATGACAGTACATAAATTAAGCTTCAGCAGTGTTGAAACACACACAAGAATTGATATGACCCTTTCAAAGTGTCACTTATCTGCAATGCAAATTTCTTCTGGGTGATCAGAAATTCAGCAAATTTTTTTTTCATTTAGAACTCAATCTTTTACAGCTAAGTAGTGTTCATTTGTTGATTCACAGTTCAGAAGTTACTGAGGTGTTTATTTTTTTAAATCAAATGCACATTTCTCTAGTTATTTTTATATTCCAGAGCTCCCAGTAGTCAGCCTCAAGGATGCCTCAGTGCCTCTCAGCACAGAGAGCTGCAAAAATATGCAGCCAGGCTTTCACTTTAAAAAGTGTCCACTTTTAGTAACTCAACAATAAGTAATAAGCAGCAAGTTCTGATAAAGTGTATGTAGTATTTACCTTTCATCCTCTTTCGTGATTAAATTTTTTTATTTTAGGTAAAAATTAACCTACCCCAGTGCTCCCCAGATATCTTTGGCTAAAGCCTCATACTCACAAAAAGGAAAAAGTAGTTGTAGTTAGGCTGGGTCAGACGTATGTGTGTAAAATTTTGCAAGCATCTGACTATTTGTCTTGATTAGTGCTTTGCATTTTAAATTTTATTTTGTGAAAAAAATGTGCTCTTCTAAGATTTTCTGAAGATGCTTGGATAGGTTTTCCACTTCTTATTCTTAAACCTTGTTGCAAGGTGTGTACTGAAAATGTTAACAGAAATGTTGGCTGGAAGCAACTTCTAGAAGTCATATAGTGGAACCTTTTGTTCAAGGCATAAAAGAAAAATGTAGAAAATTTGCCAATACTTTGCATAATTTGTCTCTTTTGTATTGAATAAGGTTGGCTTCTGCGAAAAGAGGAATTTGAAAAACTGAAAAAAAGTAGGCAAAAACTCAATGAATTCTTACATTAAAAAAAAAAAGAAAACTCTGGATACTTAACTGACACCTATGACTGTTTTGAAATTTACTTTGTGTTTTTGCAAAAATGTGAGCAAATTTATCTCATCATGAAATGGAAACCTACAAGCAAATCTTTTCTTTTGCTTTATTTCTTTCAGTCATTGGCTTGAACGTTCCCCAAGGGGTTCCTTGATTGAAGTCTTCACATTACTTTCTGATGGCTTGAACTGCTTGTGCTACTGCTGCACACTGAGATGAGTAGAGACAAAGGGCAAATCCAAGGGTGTAGACATTCACTTTAGAGGCACTCACATCACTTCTGTGTCTCTGAAAACATTAATGTTTGGAAAGTTTTCTCCACATTTATTTTAACAGCTAGAAGTCCATTTGTTTAGTTTAGTTCAGTTTTCAATTCTAGATTCTCTGAAAACAGTTCATTATTTCATTTATTACATGAATCAGGAGTATTTTAATTCACCCTTTCACATTTTCATGCATCTACTCTCTGTCCTCATCACAGTTAATGTCCTGATATATTTGTAAAAAACCCTTGGGCATCTTAAATTTATGCCAATTTATTTTTCACTCCTCCTTACTTTTGGAGTTTCTTTCATATTTGAACTGATTGTGAGATACCAGATGAATCTTGGATGTTTGAGCAGCTATTGTGATGCTATTGGCTGATTCTGGATATCATTGGTAGGACTGATTTTAATTCAGAAATTCGTAAGTCTTAGGTAGTAACATTGTATTCTCTTCTAGGTAGAACTTTTCAGAGTAAATGTAAAGCTCTAGCTCTAGGTCTTAATTTACTTGAGGTCTCTCTCTAGCTAAGTGAGTGAAGTAGGAAATTCCAGGTCATGATTAGTCTTACTGATTAGCTAAAATAGGCCATATGAATAGAATTCTAGAAATGTCTCATTTTCTCCATTGAATGTAGATGGAGACAATGGGAGTCAGCATAACTTCAAATATTTTTTTTAATGGACATCTAAATTCAGGTTAGAAGAATCTTACCACAGTTGAGTTTAGTAAAAATTACTTGGAAGCAATGAATTCTGCGTGGGTGTTTTGTTTCTTTTTTTTTTTTTATTCTCTTTGGAATTAGAGGGAAATTATTTGAGTTAAGAATATTTAGTGAAGCACCAGAAAAGAGTACTTAGGCGGGTTATAAAATCCCAGTTACTGGAGGATTTTATGACAAGGTAGACAAACATTTGTTCAAAATAAATTGAGGGACAGCAAAAGCAAAAACCTCTTATAATTCAGATAAGATGTATAAGGGAAAGATGAAAAAAATATGCGGGCATGTGTGGGCACTGGTACAAGGGGCACAATGCACATATTTCTGCTATTCTTGCTTTGTAACATGAGAGTAAAAAGACTGGGAAAATGATGATCTTCTCTTTGCACATTAGCTACTATGAAATATTTTTTCTTATACTGGGTATGAGGAGCACCACATTATTTTCTACAGTCCTGAGTAGGTCTTCCTTTCTAATACACCCAGAGTTCCTCAGGGAGCCAATATGTTAAACAAATAAAAACACCTTGAAAATGGAGACAACATGTATCTTATACTCACCATCCCACTCTTCTGGGCTGAAGAAAATACTTAATTTTATCCCTCAAGAAACTGGGACATCCTGAAACTTATTTCTATTATGATCTCAAAGCTGCAGATTGGGTGGGGGGAAAGGAGGAAATTAATTGGGATTTAGATAAGTCTGAGAAACAGGCAGGCTGTCAGAAAGTCCTGATAGGGTGTCGATGACAAACTGGACTATACTGTGCTTTCTGCCTAATCACTCAGTCAAAATACTTATAAGCACCTATAACACAGAAAATCTACAGAAAATGATGGAAACAGAGGGAGGGATATTTCGTGAAGAGGTTATAAATTGGTTTCTGTTTGCCAGTTTAAGGTCTTCACTTTGGGATTACACAAAGCAAATGATTTTTCTCAGCCCTAGCTTAACAATTTTTGAAGTGGTGACGGGGTGGCAGGAAGGGGATAAGGCAAGCTTTGTGAGATAATAAATGCTACAAGGACTTTGGGAAGAAAGGACATAATAGAACTTTTAAATGTGAACATTCCAGTGAGTACCAGAAAAAGACACAAAAGATACTACCCCCCAGTCTTTCCAGCTGAAGGTTTTAAAAGAGAGAAATATTTTCTTAGCACTATTTCTTGGTTGTGTCTGTGAGTTTATAGGAACTTGTCACACTCCCCAATATATAATGCCAAGATTCACAGATATTTCATGTGCTTGTATAAAGTAGTTGTCTTCTGTAGAGAATAATCCAATTTTTCAGTTTCAGAGCCACTTTGCGAAAATTTGTTGCCAGTAGCCACCAGGTACCTCCTGAGAAATTATTTTAAGCAAACAATGGCAACGGGAAAAATATCAACAAAAATAGAACCTGTAAAAGCAGACTCTGCATGCTCTGCAAAATATGTGTCCTTTTAGGTAATATAGGAACCCCAGCCGTGAATTCCTCTGGCTCCAATTCCTTTCTAAGTTGCCTTTTGCTTTTGTATGCTTTTTTTCCTTCCCCTGTGATTGTTCCCTACATGTAGCTGTTAAAGATATTTTAAGTACAGACAGAGATTGCCTGTAGCACTGACTAAATGAGACTGTCACATAGGAAGGTTGTAAATGCACACAAATAATAAAGCAAAATCTAGGACTTCGGCTACCACCACCTGCTCATAATAAGCGCTCATGGCCTCTGGCAAAGCAAGAAATTGAAGATGAAACAATACTTTCAATTGCATAAGTGGGTTGTTTTTCCTGGGTGGTACTATGCAAAAGGTGTCTGGCAGGAATTGTCATGGGCTGGGTGGAGAAAAGACATAATGGGAATTCTGGTCACTCTGAAAGCTCCTTGATAAAATTTACGGAAGAACCCTCCAAAAAAAAGTGCAAGCATTTTCTCAGTTTAAAACTGAATGGTGCAGTTTCCTGATCGACTGCTGGAAGGAAGAACAGGGCACTTCCAGCAGCGTGGACAGAGATAGAATGACTTTACTCCTTCATCTGTGGGTACAGCTCAGACCTCTTGGTATAAGGATGTGCTGTCTGCTTATGAGCAAAGAAATGGCCAGGAAAGTATCAAAACATCAAAGAACAAAGGAAAGAGACCATATGTAAATTGTTATTATCATTGGTCAATCCTTACAGGCCTCCCTTCTTCTACCATCTGATGTTTGCCCTGCCCCATTGGCCACTATCTCCAACACATTTCAGCCGCTCTGCCCTACTCATGTCACACCAGGTGCAGATGTTTTTAATTGGCCACAGCTGTCTGGTCCAGAGTTTACATCTAACTCTCTGTTCTTAAGGAAATACGCTAATTTAATGCTTGACCAGTTTGATATTTCTTTTGTCAATCTGATTTCTTTATCTGAGGACACTTGCTGTGGTAAACAAACCTATACAGCAGCATTGTGATCAAACAGCACAAAACTGGACCTCCTTGGTCAGCAGTCCAATGTAAAGAATCTCACCCATAAACCCTCTTCAGAAAAGTTTTTACAAAAGTATACTATTGATTTCCCACCGGTTGCAATCTTCCAACTTGCGTTTTCTAACTAGACAATTAAGCTACTTGTATGGTGGGTATGTGCATACACAACAGCCATTAGTAGCACTCTATTCAGTATACATTATGTGTCTTCTGATGGCACATTTGAACATTTTCCTCCATAAAGCATCACAGGAGTCTTGTGTAGAGCTTTTCAAGTTTTTAGACAATCTTCAACCACTTGTTCATTAGACTCTTCTCCAACTATTTGAGAGTCACATTTTCAAAGTATTTTTCAGATATTAGCACAATTATTAAATGAGGGCAACAGGACATTATTATTCACAGGCAACCCTTATCAGAAATGTCTGGATGAGGACAGCAGCAGTATCTGAAACATGTTTATAAGCCCTATTTTAGCTCTTCAGACTTGACTTGTCATAAATTGAAATATCTGACACTGATACCAGAAAACTGTGCCTCATTAAGCTTCCTACCTGGCAGGGCTTTCCTCAAAAGAAGTACAGCTATGTCAAAAACTGCAAGGGTGGGCTTGAGCTTCCCAGACATCTGAGGGCTATCTCAGCTGAACAGTGATCCAGCTCCTGATCTGTGTCTTCCAAGGGGCACCACATGTCTGTGATCAAACTCAAGTGGGAAACAACTTGGTTGAGGGTGTCTGAAACCTGGTCTCATAACAGCAGAGGCATGTCCTGCTGGATGCCTTGCAGAGTCCTGCTGGGCTCCTGAATGGTGGCGGGGGGGAAAAAGGTAAAAAAATACACTCCCCAAAGCTATAAATTCATGGCACAAAAAGGAGCTGTCAGTCACAGCTGACTGAGCACCTCTTCAGAGAACAAACTCTCTCACTTTCCTGACATACTTTGATGAACAGTGAAATAGTTAACAGTCTCGACATTTATAGATTCTCAAGAAGTACACTTGCAAGTCCATACTGCTTCATGGTGGACCAAGTCATGCCTTTGCTGTCAGCTTCTACATAAAAGCCTGTAAAGTGTTGGCACGGGAAGATTTTATGAAATTAAAGAGAAGAAGTAATGATAATTTTAAGTGCCTCTGGCAGAAACATTTTATACATGTAAATGTATATGCAGTGGTTTTCTACTATAAAAGAACAGGTAATGCAGTTTTTTGTTTTTATATCTTTGCCAGAGGTGAATTCTCTTAGATCAGAACTCTTCTGTAATCACGTGAAAATATGAGATATTAAGAATCAGTGAGCTCACCTGAAAAATCTAATTCCCATGTTTCATCATCTTAAATAGCTGCTGGGGGAATAGCAAAACACATAGCAAGATGAAATAGAAATAACTGGTACCTAAATTGAAAAAGTGTGTATGTGCATGTGACCAAGAGAGACAGAAATCTTTAATGAACACACAGCTGTTCATTCCTTGCCCAACAGTTAATTCTGCTTCTAAATCTCAAAATCAATATTGTTCTTTTCAGCGTGAACCCAGTAACTCTGTTCCTGCCCTAACTCTGATTCTCACGTAGCATCTGGGATCCCTTAACATCATTCCTAAGGCTGGAATGCTGCTCTGTGTCTCAGTTCCCTCTCTGCTTTTTTAGAGTTTCTGCATTTGCGCACTTATTAGGGGTCTGGGTTGTTAAGGATCTCTCCTGTTGCTGCCAGACAGACAGATGATGGAGGAACAAATGACATAATCCTAATTTCTCCTGTATTTTTCCCTTTTTCCTGTCAATGAAAGAAGGGAGGTGAGTACATTTACTCTTTGTAATGTCCCAGATTGGTTGTTCTTCCTGAGATGTGATTAAAAAAAAAATAAAAAAATTTTCAAACCAGAGAGAAAGTGGCTTCTTCAAATGACACAACATGTATGCATAATCTCCAAAAAGGAGGATTATATTGTGAGGATTGGATTCTTTTGTATTTGCTTCTTAAGCACTGAAAATGACCAGCACATTTCTGTTTAGGTACAGGCAGTTCTCCACTAAATTAAACCTCTGTTTTCAGAGCTCTAATATCAGAGCTTTTGTAAAACATGTTAATTTTCAAGTGTGGCCATTCAGGAAGCTATTTCTAGTTTGCTGATTATTTTTTTTTTTGATAATATGGGATGATAATTTAATCTTCTTAACTGCACGTTTTGTGGTGATACTTACCTTTAACATCTGGAAAAATGGACACCTGATAATGCTGTTCTGCATAGTCTATTTGTGAAAGACAAAGTGGGTCAATCACTGCAGTGAAAACAGTGTTCACCTGACCAGATACTCTCTGATTAAACCTGACGATTAAGTAGATGTCTGTTCTCTAGTGTCCTCCTAAAACCTGCAGGAGAGCTCAATGTCTTCTTTTTCAAACAGAACTTTAGAGTAAAACCAATATGATTTAGAAACAGAAGAAATAATTCAGTCTTAGTTTATCTTGTACCCACCACATACAAGTGGATATTCTAGTTATCTCATTTGAGATGTGTTGCAATACAAAATGGAAATTTTTTATTTAAATGACCATGTAACCACATTGTAATCAAATGTACAAATAAAACTTTAAACACTGCACTAAACCGCTTTTTACTGATCATTTTTACAAGCTCTCACGGTAATTTGTGGAGGTTTAGTCCCCAGTTAAAAAGCCCCTTGTCCTTGACCATTCAATATACCCAGTGACATAGCACTACAGAGGGATAAACCAAACTATATTGCAAAATCTGTCTATGAACTGTTATGACAACGCAGACTAATAAGGAGAGCCTCTAGTCATAATTGAAAATGTCCAGTGGTTGTTCAGATTTATTTTGAAAAGTCGCAACGATTTTCAGTTGAGCACTAAAAGAAAAATATGAACTGCATTTTGAAGCTTGTGTTTTGAAAGCACATTGTGTATTAATATTTAATTTCTAATATAACAGTTCTACTATCTGTATTTATATAAAGCAGTGAGAGGTTACAGTATAATAAAGAACTGTGATATGTTTTTAATAAAGACTATTTTTACATGTGAAGTTGTAGGCACTCTTAAGGGATCACAATGCACATAGATTTTTATGCCTTCAAAAGATGGACGGTGTTTTGTTTAAAAGGACATATGAGCATACGTGGATCATTGACTGAACGCCTGAAAATATGTTCATACATTTCTGAGCTTATATTTCACCACAATAATTTGCACTGAAAAGTAAAGAGAAAAATACAGGTTTTATTATCAGGGAAGAAAAAGTCAATAAATAGAATAAAGGGTGGTTCAATGGGCAACTAAAATAGTATCTGATATTAATTTAATTATTGCACCACTGAATGTTTCGATTGCCTTGGGCAGAATTTTTCCCTTGCCTTCAATATTCCTTATATTTACTAATGAAATATAGGGTACACCTATTACAGGAGCTAAATTATTTATCCAATTCCATTTATTACATAAATATTTGTTTGACTTTGTTATTTTTAATGTCAATTTCCTTAACCAAATTAACTCTATGATATCAGAGCATTTAAAGGATCAGGAGTGAATCTTTGTTACACAGAATTTTTTGTTTGAATATAATTTCTTAAGAGTCCCACAGACTTTTCTTTCAAACAACATAATGCATTTTCTGCAGCTAAAATCCTAGTTTGCTTATTTTGTGCAAGTTATGTATTGCAACAATTCAAAAAATTATAAGAAGTTTTAAAAAATTAAAAACTCATTTAAAATTTACTTTTCAATTTTGCGAAACTCACAGTTCCTGAAATGCCCTTTAGACACCCTCTCAACAGTAACAAGTTTGCCAAAACTATGTGGGAGAGTACAAAAAGAGATATCAGTATATATTGTATTGTCTGAAACAGCTGACCTGTGAGTTGGAGTTCATATTATTGACACCTACATGTGGATATTTCCTTTTATCGTTTGGCTGGTTGGTTTGTTTTTTGAATATAAAAGACATCTATATATTGAGATAAACATGTTTCGTGGTAAAGGACAGGTTTAGATAATTGTTTTCTGTTTAAAAAATTGTCAGAGGAAATCTCTAGACAATTTACAAGTAGCAGAGAGAACTGATGAGCTTCTGAGCTCTTTTCTGGGTCTGTATTCATAAAGATCTAGAAAAGCTGCAATTTTTTTCCCACAGTGTCAGCCAAAGAAAATGTCATGATAAATTAAAGTGACTGAACTACGACTGACATGTGAGAAGATTCCAGGTCTAGCTAAAATCTGACCTGTCCCTTCCATCCATAGCAAAAGAGTTTGGATGATGAAATTTTATTCTTTCTTCTTCGCCCGCACTGGAGATGAGATCATCTGTGGTGGATGATTCACCTCCCAGCTTCAAAAAACTCTCGAGCGTAAGAGCCTTTTTTTATATCTGAGTGACCTGATCAGGAAATCACCTGTCTAGAGGCCATCCTGGCACCATTCTGTAGTGAACCCCACTCTGGGTGGCCACAAAGAAGAGGGCTCTGGCTGACCTTCTTTTTTGTCAGCTGAAATTTGGGTACGTTGATCTTGCTGAACTACAGAGACCACCTTGTCCTTCTGGGTCATTGTCATCATCATGAATCTCAAACATGATGTAGGCTGGGGTTGGAACACATGCCAAGGGTTAGTCTAATTCCCTGAAAACTGGAGAAAAAACCCAGACTGTGGTTAACACTACATTTTGTTAACAAATAAGAGTAATTTCACAGGCTATCGTATTCTCTTTGTGTTTCTAAGCTATCTATCATTATACTTCTACTTAGAATTCCTTGAAAATCAGCTCTTCAGTAAGAGTGTATGAAATTGCAATGTATCATTTTATGCTGGTAGGGTATGGTTTGCTGGGTTTTTGCTGGCTTTTCTAGCAGGGATTTTAGAAATGATTCAGAGATTACAAAGCAACATAAAGACCAGCTTTGAAAGATAAGACATACTGCTCACTATGATTTGTATGAACTAATATCTAACGCCTCTTTGGGAAAAAACATTATAACTGAATCTTATATTCCATTGCATATATTAGCAATGACTACCTATTAATCTTATAACCTTTTCTAATTAACAGAGTAAATTCTAAAATGAATACAAATTGAATGTATCCAAGGGTAAAATATATTCAGCTATGGAATGTGCCCTTATGTTTGCTGAAATATCTATGAAATAAGTGGTGTGTCAAGGAAATAATCTGTTCCATTTTTTTTTTTGTTCACTTTTAGTTAACAAGAAAAGAAGTGCCAGCAGCTGGCACTTTGCAAGTAGCACATCTGTGTCAATCTTATATATTATCATAGGCCTGGACAGTAAAATTGCATTGTTGTTGCTGCTGCTTTTGCTATTGCAGCTGTTGCTATTTACTATGTGCTACAGTTCTTTCTTCCAAATATGTGACCGATGAAAAGTAAAAAAGAAATCTGAAGGGCAAATTTAAATCTAACATCTTAAAGTCATAAGGCGCAATGTCCAAATTAATCTGTGGGATGAATGATGCTTATGAAAAACGTGTTACATATAAATTGACACTGTATGGAAATTCCACTGTGTGTATTTCAACCAACAGTTTGTTCCATAAAACCCAGCACAGACAAAAGTGCTTGCAGGAACCACTATCATAAAAACAGGTACAAATGCCTATAGAGATTAGGACATGGTAAAATGAAGGAAAAATACCTATAGTTATTTCCTAGCAGGAATCAAACTGGTAGAGTTACTCAAACAAGAAGCAAAAAATATAAAGAGATTGAATCTAGTCATAGTGAAAGTTTAACAGTTTTGATACTCAAGGAAGGGAAACAATTTATGTGCAGTCCTTTAGAAGCACCTGACTCTCATTCCACTGTCTATACAGGAATTAAAAAGCTGCATTAAACATCCAGCTTTAATTGCCCTTTCTTATCCAGGAACCAAACAGAAGTCCAAGAGCACAGGTGATACATTACTTCAGCTGGAACCTATTATGGCACACTCAACTCTGGAATAGAAGTAAATATATTTTCCATTTGTGAGAAAACAGCTCAAATTTGAGGACACATCTGCAGAACCAGAATTAATATTTTACTGGAAAAATTACTTAGAGAAAACAGGAAACATGAAACATGTAAGAATAAAATCAGAACAGTTTTTTATTTATACTTCCCATAAAAAAACCTCTAAAATATCCAGTTAAGACAATTGTAGCAATTCCACAATACACCAAAAAAGATAGGCAGCAAGAGGAATAAATCTGAGATTAATAATTATGGGTATATATTTGTCTTTTAAATGTCATTTCTGTGTGTAAGAATATATGCATAAGGCATACAGGCTTCTGTCAGTGATGCCCAGTGACAGGGCTAGAGGCAACACGCACAAAGTGAAACACAGGAGGCTCCCTCTGATCATCAGGAAACACTTTTTTTTCCTGTGAGTGTGACTGAGCATTGGCACAGACTGCCCAGGGAGGTTGTGGACTCTTAGTCCTTGGAGAAATTCAAATACCATTGTACCTGGTTCTTAGCAACTGGCTCTAGGTGGCTTGGCTTGATCAGGGGGTTGGACAGATGAACTCTGGAGGTCTCTTCCCACGTCAACCGTTCTGTGATTCTGTGATAGCATTGTTAAATCATATATGATGAAAAAAAAAATCTATGACTTAATGAAGTTGTCTGTTTAATTAAGAAAAGTAACTACTATAGTAATGCCACAAAACAAAATTATGACTCCTTTGCAGTTGAGTAAGTTTAGCCCAGAGACATTTTATAGGTGTTAATCTTTGCGGCTGAACATAGTTATTCAATATGTTGGGTCTCTTTGACTCACATCCCCAAAGCCATTTAGATGCTAAAGTTCCATGGACTGAAATTGATGAAATTATGATTAAATTGAAATTAACTGACTTCTAAGTGCCTAAAACTCTCCAAGGTATTTGGTCCTCTCTCTTCAATAGGAAAACATGTCAAATAGGAGACCTTCATCACTACATAGGTTCCTTGGCACAGCTCTTATTTCTTGAGCTATATGACTGACATTGTATTCTGTAAAATTACCAAAATGAAAATGATTTTTAATAGAGTTTTCTCTTCTTACTACCACTCCAAAATGTATACAAATATTACCAAAAGAATAACTCAAAACTGAAGTGTTACAGTCAATGCACATACAGTTTTACATTCATATTTTCCTTCAAATAAGGTAACTCCATTATTACTTTCTATGAGTGCTAAAAACACAAAACCAGAGCTGCTACACCAGAAAGCATACCATATTAGCAGAGAAAGCAAGAAAGATTAGTGACAAGTGAGAGCTAAAAATGTAAAACAACAAACTCTTGATTTTTTACTGCATCTGTCTCCAAAATCTGCCACAGGATTCTGGGACTCTTTTGGTGTCTTGTAAAGATTAAATGGTATGGACTATCATGTTACCACGATTAGATGAGCAATGAAGACCAACACTAATAACTGTTGAAAAATTCTTAAAAAATATTTAATCAGTGCTTTTAAACTAATCTCCACACATTTGCAGTCGATATTCATTCATCAGAAGCTTTCCTTGAGTTTTTATTGCAAATTAGCATACTGCATCTTATCACCTAGTTTGGGAATAGTGGATGTATCTGACATAATTAGAGGAATTTTCTCACATCAAGGTTATTTGAGTTATGTATATCTATTATAGGATTCAGTATTAATTTGCTGTGTGAAGTAAGCAAGGAGACAGAGGTTTGGATGGTGTGGAAAAACTATCAGACATCTCAAAATCCGAGTTTTATAATTTGCAGTTCAAGCACACAGTCAAAAATCATACTCATTGCAGATGAGTGCTCCCCTGACTGAAAAAACCCAGCAGCAATGAAAAAGAAACAAACAACCCCCCCAATACACAAACACATCCCCAGGAAAACCCACATTTCGCACACAGGATAGAATGTCTTCTGGAGCAAAATTTAAGTATGTTAAGTTCTGAGCAATACTAACCTCAGATTTTTGTCCCTTTTTTAATAACATGGTGATTGGCAGACATGAACCCACCATGGTATGAATGCAACCATTTGTTATAGGAATCACTAACTTCTGATGTCAGCCCATTTCCTTCTCAGCTAAAACTATATCAGGCAACATAACATGGCACCAATTCTTCTTTTTCACTCATTCCAATAAATCTTCACTATTAGAAAAATCCATTTTCTTCTTTGGAGATACTTAGAAGGATTTCTTGTGAAAAAACAACAGATTTTGTAGTGAGAAGGAAACATGGCAATGCAGGAAAATCATGTCTCTGCAGTGAATTCTGGTTAGCTTCAGCTCCAGAGGCCACAGGATCCATTGGAAATCTGAGCTGTAACAGCACAAGCAACTCCTACTGTTCAGCAAACAGAAAACACAGGTGTTTAAACTGGACAAAGGCATTGGAAACACTAGCAATATCCAAGCATTCTGTTTCAGCACACTCTTCCATCTGCAGTCTGCCATCCCTTTTTAGGCTACCATTCAAGAATCTGGGTTTTTAAACTCTTCTCACTTTGCACTGATTTTATATGCAAACTAGCTCCTTGTGCACACACGCATCTCAGTAGCTGTTATGCACTCAGTTGTTCAGTTTGGGCACCTCCAGTGACAAACCATGCAACTGAAAGATAAAGCTCCATGCCTCCACCTATTTGAAAGAAGGGTTCTTATTAGTCTCTATATGTTTAATCCTCTTTACTTGCTTCTTCCTCAATTTGTCAAACAAATGCATTCGACTCACTGAGATCAAACTTAAAATAAAATTTGCATTCCATGGGTAATAGCCTCCCCTCAGACACCTGGAAAATGTGTCTTCTCTGTCTGGCATCTTGTATCAGAAAATCCAGTTTCCCCCCTAGGTTGGGTTAGCACCAGTGTAATTATGACTGTCACAACACAGTCATCCCAGTGTAATAGGCTGAGTGCATCCCACTGAAATAAGAAACAATTAGTAATTAAAGTTCTCATTCACACAAATTCCATTCCACCCTGTCCTTTTAAGGAAGGAGAAGGTAAACACAAGCCTGAACTGCTGTATAGGGCTCCTGACCCACCAGCAGCTGGGTTTTCTCCCTGTCTCAATTAATTTTCTTCATTTGGGATGAAACTAAAGCTGGCATTTTGAACTCTTATTCAGAAAATATTTTGGTGTCTTCCTTAGCAAGTGGTCTTTCTTTATTCCCTCCTCGTTATATTTAAGCGAATTCCTACTTCCCCTGTCTTCATTTTCAGGTTTATTTCATACTTTGATTAACTTGATTGATGTCCCTTCAAACATAATATCAAAGTTTTATAAAGCAATACAAATATCCCCTGGAATATGTGCCAGGTCAGTTTAGTACAACATGGCACTTAAAAGTTGCCAATTCTTGCAGTGGGACTACAAGAAATAACACAATTTGGCTATCTCCTGATGACCTGCTTGCTCCTTGTGATGGGAAAACATCAACCTCATGTACTTTAAAACTGCCAGAGAGAAATATTTTGGTCTCTCTCCAGTCCGTAAGTGATACACAGTCAATGAAAGGTCTTTTGCAAAGTATTCCTCCTCCACTGAGGAGGTGGCAGACAGGCATGGACATGAGAGAGGGTCAGAAGCATCAGCTGATACCTGTTACAAACAGTTGGTAGAGCAAAACAGAAAAATCTCATCACCTTAAAGATACCTTTTCCTTCCCCTTCCTCCCTCTCATCCCTCTGCTCTGTCACATGGAGTCTCTCTTGAAACATGTGATGGTTGGATGAAACAGATAATGCTGAAACTTTGGGAAGGGCAATGGCCAAGAGATTCCTGGAGCTGCCTGCTTCAGTGTAGGGGTGGCAGGGAGAGAGCAAAGCCCCCAACCCTTGCCCCAAAATACTGCTCTGTTGGGGAATGTATCCAAAAGTGGCCTGCTCCTGGGGAGTAAAAGAAAGGAAGAAGCAGAGGGGAAGGGCTTGATGATTGGAAGGGCTAGAAATCACAAGACTGAAGATTGACTTTCGGGCTGAAAGAGCAGCCTTGCCTTGAGTGACTGATTACCAAAGTGACAGAGCTGGCAATTCCGGTTGTCCCAGGTAGAACAGGGTTGGCAGGTTATTCTATTTAAAAAACAAACCAAGACAAACAAACCAACGAAAAAAAAAACCAACCAAAAACCCCCAAGCCCTAATCTACAACTTTTTCTTATTTATCTGCTTTGTCAAGGCTTTATGGCTGTGTTGAAAAAGGATCTCTGCTTTTGGGGAAGCCCTGGAACTGGGGCTGACACTGACTTCCAGAGTTTCTAGTGTTGCATTTTTAAGGGGATCCTGTGTGTCATGTTTGAATTAAAGGAAAAAAATAACTGGCATGTCATAATGACTTGATTGATGGCAAACAAGCTCCTAGTGAGGAGGCAGGAGAATCAGAGCTCTTGCAACACAACATGGAAGATTAAAGCTAAGTATATTAGTATTGATGTGGGCAGTAGATTACACTTAATAAACTGTTTTAAACAGTATCAACAGCCAAAAAAATGTGGATGCAAGGAACTCAGACTGATAAACAATGGAATTTCAGACATTCTTTAAAAGATCATATGTATCATCGTAATGCAGAATAGTTATAGCTTAATTTGGAAATTCATCTTCATTGTTTCAGTTTTATTCAGCATTATTTCAGTATTATTTCAGTACTATCTTCCTTTTCAAGGCCAGGAAAAAACCACCAGAAACACAGGAAAACACTTCTACCAGAGTCCTTTCTTTCTCACCATTAGGAACCAGGACTATATCTGATGAACTCCTCCAGCATGAACAATACGGTTGCTCCCGATCTTGGACCTTTTATGTGAGAGGCCTTTGCACACCCTATAAATTCAAAGATATGAATGTGGTAAAAGTACTACCTATGATAGAGACTAATTTCTCAGCCGTATGGTTTTTCTCTGTTTCTGTAATCTGGTTCAAGAATCTGTGCTATCTAACACCGAGCTGAATGGGACGTATCTGCGCTCTGGCAGTAACAGAGCACCCTACTGAAACATTGACTGGAACAATAAAACAATGACGTGTCTCGAACACCGAAATAATGTATACTCCAAAGCCTTTTAAAAAAGGGCAGACTTCACTGGGGCAGAGGGCAAGGAATACTCACAGAGCAGTAATAAATATCACAAAAAAAGGTCACCCTTTAGTTGAGAAAAAACTTTGTATTCCTTGGAAAAGAAAAATCTAAACTAGCTGAAAAATGTCTTTTTAAGCAATGTTGAACTACAACGGAATGTTATATTTTATAGCAAAACATAAGGTACCTAACTCTCAGAGTTAAGTCACAGATGGCTGGGAGTTGGTATTTGAAAAATGATTCCCTTCTACTTATGAGTTGATATACGGATTCATATCCCTGATTGTAGGCATCAGACATACATTCTTCCTTTTAACTTGCAATAATGCTTTCAGGGCATACACAAAAGCAGTAACCCACAGAAAACAGGTGAACGACAACACTGACTTAGCAGCAAAATTGTTCTTATATTTTCTACTAATGAAAGACAGGTGTTTTTGTCAAAATTTAAAGTTTTCATTAAAACATGCTCATGTATGTCTCAAAAAAAAAAAGATGGAAAAAATTTTCTGAATCTTAAAAAAATTCTAAACAAAAAGAGAAAGAACAAAAAGGGAAGAAAGAAAAATGAATAGATCAAAGAAAATAATTTTATCAAAATATTTAATATTTGAATTAAAATCTGATTAAATTTATTTCATCTGGTCTTCCTCTTTAATTACACAACAAAAGTTTAATAATAAAAACAAAATGCCCCCTATCAGATGAATATTCTGCTTCACTACAGATAGTTCTTCAAAAATATTGTGATTGCTGGGAAATGTTTGCCACCATGACTACACATCTCACAGTTTGAATCTAAACTAGTGTGGTAAACATTTGAAAAATAATTCAAAATTTATATTTCTATAGCTAGCAATCATGACTTTTCAAGTACTACATGACATCACAAAGCTTTCCATCACCTCCCGCAGCTCCAGCCTTTCACAGAAAAATGTTTTGCTGCTACTCTTAAAATTACCATGCTTTTCCGTGAAGAAAAACTGCTTACATTAGGAACACATTTATTTACCTAGATTCCTAACACACAACATGTATTGTTAGTTTATGTTGTATTTTGTTTATGATATTCCAAAGGGTACTTCACTGGGTGTGACAATGGTATGCCCTTTACAATTCTTATAACTTACAGAAAGATAGGGGTAATATTTTCTTAGGGGATCATAATTATTGGTGAAGACTTATTAGAATCATTTTTACTTATTGAAGATGTGGGTAAAATGAAGAACATATTGCCAATGTCACCTGTTCTGGCACATTTCAGGAAGCAATTTAACAGCTACTGTGGAAAATATTATCATAAAGGTTAACAGGGTAGAGACCATAACAATCATTTTAATGGAGTTTTAGAAATTCCAGTTACATCCTTTTCTATTTTTTTCCAAAGGGTATTCTGAAGGTTTATAAAGGAAACTTAATGATGTGCATGCTTGTGCATGAAGAGATTCTGTGCATCAGTATTCCAGAACTGAAAGCACAACCAAGAAGACCTCTTTGCAATATGCTAGTTGTTGGTGTGCCTTTAGGGCAAAATAGTTACATTATTTAATCTGGGAGCCATGGCAACATAGAGGTGCAAGATCAAGTACAGATTGAGTTCAAAGGATCAGGTTGTCAAGCAACATCTTAAATGAACTCAGGTCTGGCATGGATCTCCAGATATATCTATGCAAGTTAAATCAAGGCTTTTTAGCTGTCAGTGTTATTCAGTCTTACTCATACAAGGACACTGAGAAAAAGCTGAGGACAGACAATGCAGTTAAACAAGCAGCAACACACAATGGCTTCAGTACCTGCTTTCAAAGGCCTCCTACAAATAAATTAGTTTAAATAAATTAGATTAATCTTTTTGTATGGAAGGCTCTAAAATCTTTCCTCCAAAATGATTAGTGTTTAAAAACTATCATTGAATTTATTAATCATGAACCATTTATATTTTCATCACTTACCATTGAGGGGTAAGAAGCCTGTGTGGCCCGGGAAACCAAGTAGTCCAAGTCTATTTACAAAAACTGACATTCAGAGGACTAATCAAAATTTTCAGTTTACTTTTTAGGGCTGAGATATTACTCTCTTCTCTACTCTGATGATAGGAGTACCTTCGTTGACACTACAGCTTTGTTTCTCTGAGGCATTTGTTATTTTGTTCTGGCCTTTTGATAATAACTTCAACTCTTGCTTTCCCTCACTATCACCATTTCAGCTGGTAGGTCTTCTCCTCACTCAGCTTGTGGGCTACCTCTCTAGCCATGCCTATATAATCCCTTCCTCTGCACGTGTCCTTCGCCACCTCCACCTCAGCTTTCCCTCTAATACCAGTGTAGTGAAAGACTTTAAAGTCATCAGTACCATTACAAAGCTGTAAGTTTAGCAGGACTTCCCCTGATTGTTGAATAAAAGAGGGGAGGAGAGGGGAGGGGAGGGGAGGGGAGGGGAGACTTACAAGAAATTAAATTATTTAAGGGTGTTTTATCAGAGGTATCCACCAGTTAAGGGAACTTAGCTGCAGATTCATTTATTTGCATTGGTGTATCTTCTAAAGTAGTGACTAAACCTTATTCTTAAACGTCATTCCCTCACTTCATTCAATTTCCACCCTGAATATCTTGTGTTAATCACTTCTTAAAGTTAGCAACAGTGTTCATCTCGTCTTTAGAAAATGCTGCTTCTCTTTGATGATGAAAATGAGAAAAATTGCAATGGAATAAAGAGGACATAAACTTGATGGACAGAAATAGAAAAAAATACAGAGAACATTTCTGTGAAACTGAAATTTAACTTTCTGCTGAAATCAGGTTACTGACTTCTTAACTGATGCACATTTATTCTAATTCATTTCAATTATGCAAAGCTAAATGTAAATTAATATTGAAAGACATAAAGAAACCATGCTCTTCTGTGATTACTAGGCTTGATTTTCATCTGAGGTGATTAGTAGAAGTTGTAGACAGTCCACTAAAAATTGCATGTTATCTCTTCTAAATAATCAGTTACATTGGGTAGGTGTCATAATCTCACACTCCTTAAATAGATTAATATGCTTTGAATTTTCAAATTAATGTTGACAAGTACATGCCACTTTTGTTAAGGCAATTAATAATGCATAAGATTGGAGAGTCTTCTGCTTCAACTCTGAACTTTTTTTTCACTATTTTATGTTCCAGAAAGATTGACACACTAAAATCTTTAGAAATACCTCTTTCTTTTCTTGTTTTTTTGGAGGGTTCATTGCTAATTTCTCTATTGTGCTCCTCTCTGAATTACGAATTGCTAGAAACAGAAACAAACAATCAGGATCACAGCCCATTTAGACAGTTATCCATCCAGAGGAAATCTTCATCATCCTTTGGATATATTGTTTCTTGGATATATTGGATATCGACTGAGAAAGTCAGTGCCAATAATTCATTAAAAAGTGCAGGGAAATGTATGCTTATAGTATTCATGCAGAAAGATAAGAGAAGTGTGTGAGTCTGAGTCTGATATTTTGCTAATGGTCTGAGTCTGATATTTTACTAATGTCAAATTTGCTCAGTTTTGAATACGGCTGTACTTCAGATTTTGGTGCAGCTAATGCAGATAGAATGAAACTTTTTTAATGAGCTTACCCAGCTGCTGGTTTGCAGTTTAACCATGTAAACACAAAATGAACAAGGATTAATTTATGCTTCTAAGTGATGTTATTCCTTTGGAAGCTACATTTTAAGAGGCTTTAGAGTTTTATTTAGTAGTAGCAATTAGCAGTATTACAATTTTATTTGGCATTATATTTGACATGTTATTTGACAGTACTTAGGATCATGATGTTACATTGTAATGGAAGTAGGTAAAGAGCAGAGTTACAGTGAGGAAGAGAAATAAGAATGCAGAATTATGTCTTAGTGATTCATACCAAAACAAACTTACATGTCCCTAAGCACAAATGTGGTTTAAAGAGAATTAGAAACGTGTATATATTACATTTTGAATCTGTGATCATAGCATTTATTCCAACAAATCTGAATGAGTTTCTACTAATATCTTTCATTCAAAAAAAGCAAATAAAAATAGGCTAATTGCCCAAACATAAAACATTTTAAATGTAGGTGAAGTAAAGAATAATTTCTTCATCGCTGGAGGCAGCCACCATGTTTCTAAAATTAATATGCCTTATCTGCCCCAACGTTTATTTTGTCTAATTATTTGGTAACACTGTATTACTGTAATATTGACCAAAACAGTGTGGTGAAATCACACTTAAGTATTTCTTTCATTTTATTCAGGGAATAAGAATAGACTTACCATAAAAGCTGCTGGAAATACTGGAGGATATCCCTTGTCCCAGATCTCCAACAACTTCAAGACCACTACTTGTGTATCGCTTCTTCCTCTACTATTAGCTTTGAGAATTTCTCTTTGTTTTTAATTTTATTGTTTATGATTAACACAAATATGACATACCTCCGGCAACCTTCAGAGTAATCCGTATTTTTGCATTAAATTTATGTATGAAAAGTAGACATTTAGAGAGACTTCACCAATTACGGGGCTTCATAGCTGTCTAAGTGAAAAAGATATTTTTATAGAATCACAGAATGTTTTGGCTTGGAGGGGACTTTAAAGACATCAAGTTCCAAACCTCCTGCCGTGGGCAGGGTCACCTTCCACTTGACCAGGTTGCTCAAAGCCCCATCCAACCTGGCCTTGAACACTTTCAGGGCTGGGGCATCAACAACTTCTCTGAGCAACCTGTCCCAGTGTCTCACCATCTTCACAGCAAAGAATTTTAACATCCAGTCTAAACCTGCCCTTTTTTAGTTTAAAGCCATTACCCCTTTTCCTATCACTACACGCCCTGGTAAAAGGTCCCTCTCCAGCTTTCTTTTAATGCGCTTTAGGTACCGGAAGGCTGCTCAAAGGTCTGCACAGAGCATTCTCCAGGATCAACAGCATCAACTCTCACTCTCTGTCTTCATAGGAGAGCTCCTCTTATCCCTCTTATCCCTTTTTATTATCCAGCCCTCTTATCTCTCTTATTATACCACCAAATTTGTCAGACAGGAAGTGAAGACACTAGTGAAGACATGTCAGTTGTCACCAATCACCTCCTTATTTTCCATGTGCCTTAGCACAGTTTCCAGGAAGATCTGTTCCATGAACTTGCTAGGCACAAAGGTGAGACTGGGTGACCTGTAGTTCCCTGTGTCTTCCTTTTTAAGCTTCTAAAGAATGGGGGTTATATTCCCCCTTTTCCAGTCAATGGAAACTTCATCAGACTGCCACAACTTCTCAAATACACTTCCAAGTATACATCAATATACAAGATACATCCAAGTATAAGCAGAGCTGGTGTACACTTTTTTTATACCCTTCTGTGGTTACTTGACAAATTCAAATATTTTATGCTTGAATCCACTTTTCCTAGATTTTAGTTTATTTGCTGTCCTTTCAACAGCATTTTATGTCTGTGGAGCCATAAGCCAATGTAACTGTAGCTAATGCTGGGCTTAGCTCATTTCTATCTCCATGTATAAAATTCTTTTTTCACTTCTCATTTAAATATTTTTGTCCTCTGTTTTAACAATGGAATCTAACAGATTTAATGTTTCTTCTTGAGACTCATGTAAAAAGGTACATTTTATAGCTGTATAGTAGTTGACCATCAATGCCTTTGGATTTATCCCCTCAGAAAGCTTTTCATTGTTCTGTTATTTTTTTACTCCTTTTTATCCAGAACATTCTACATCATGATCTTTATGGTAAACAGTATCCTAGTAACAGAAGTAATTTGCTGTAGAGCTCAGAAAAAAAATATTAACTTGCATTGCATTTTCAACAAAAAACAAGGCCGGAGGCAAGCTTACAAATATCAGATGGCCATAGCCTAAAATTATGAAATGGGAAAGGTTGGAAACACCTGGCAATTGAAAACATGCAAAATGTTTTTGGTTTAGAGTAAATTAAAGATATTGATAGCAAAAGCAAATTATTATACATTACTTGATCTGTGTATCTTCTCTTGAACAGTCTCAATCAGCAAAATTCCTGAACACAGTGGAACGATTAAAACAGGTAAATTGCAAACCTTTTTAAAATGCCCTGCTGAACTAGTATCTTTCTGCTTCTGTTCTTACTAGATATGTGTTTAGTCATGTGATAATACAGAATATTAGGAAATAAAATCCATTAAGGTGCTGCAACTAGTTTTATACCTAATATAATTCAGTGTAAACATTTTTAACTTAAGAAACAAACTGTAAAAAATGCCTAGCAGATGGAGCCCTAAAATATTTTTTCATGCATAATTCAGTGCAGTTTATATGTTTGCTTGGCTGCAAAGTATTTCTGAAGATGCAAGAAGATGGAAAATGTGCCATATGCATATAACAATGTAAATGTTTTAACTCTTAAACATTCACTATAGTAGAGGTTGAGAGTTGTATTTTAAATGTCATGACAGTTTTTCCAGTTCAGACTTCAATTCAAGTCCTTTCAAAATAATCATAATTGATGTTAAAAGAAAATGTAAATTGGAAAATATCTTAAGTTACTCTTAGCAAAACTTTATTCTAATTGAAATATCTCATCATAGTAAAATAATTAAAGGGGCATAAAAATTACTAGTCTGATCTTAAAAACAAATTGCTTGACCTCTATAATGATGACACTTCTTTTAAACACTTCCAATAAGATATTTCTTCTCTTACCTACAGAGCATGGTAGAGACAAAAAGAACTGAAGATCCATGCAAATAAACCCCAAGGAAACAAATAAGTAAGCAAAGACATTTATCTTTTAAAAAAAAGTGTTTTCAGTAGAAAATAGGCATTCGGTTGCAAACTTCTGACTATGCTGACCCATTTTAAATTTCATACTCCCTACTTAAAAAATATTTCAAAGATTCCAGGAGAAAGAAGTCAGATTCTACTCCCCAAAAACAGATGTCATGGGATTTTTTTCTGTATAAACTGTATCCTGTGTCTTGTTTTTCCTTTTATCTATGAAAGAGAAAAAAAAAGAAAGGGAAAAAAAAAATGAAGAACATTATTAGGCATGACTAATAGCATCTTCACATAGCCATACAAGCTAGGATAGACCCATCTTGTTTTTCTTTGTCCTAGGTAGAAATGGAAGTAAACTCAGGTCTAGATATCTTCATCATTTAACTTAAATAAATCTCAGACCTAGAACTATATTTCTACCTACAGTGGTTTCTAAATTCTTCTGCAGGCAGGTAATACATCCTCCCTATGTTATCTAAGTACTTTGATCCTACTTTCAGAGCACTACTGGCAGTGCAAGAATGAGGTCCTTTCTGCACAAGCACAGTATTTCTAAGCCAGGGATCAAAGAAGACTGACAATGCTTTCAAGCCTTCCATCCTTAACATTTTTCTAGATGGGACACGCAGTTAAAACAAAGCATTCCTAAGCATCTGGCTGGGTGTGAAAAGAGGGTGGGCAAGGAGAAGAACACTGTGCTTTCTACCTTTTCTGTAAGAGCTTTTCTGCTCTGAAGCAAGACTCCTATCCTCACTGGGTCAGGTAGTGAGTAACAGAGACAGAAAGTGACTTCACAGCCATAAGTATATCCCTCTCTGCTCCAGAGGCAATCTGTGTACCTCATATGATTAAAAACACTTAATCAGCCTTGAAGTTTCATAGCACAGCTGTCATCACAGCCCAGGTGAGTGTCCTTACCACTAGGGAATTTTACCCTCTTTTTGGTTCTCTGGATTTAAAATTTTTTACTATGCAGCGGCACAGTTTCAATCAGATGGTGAAGAGTTATTTTTTTTCATTCCCAGTCTGTACACTTTCCTACATCTTGACTTCTACATTCCCCAAAATGGGTCAGGAGAGCAAAAGGAAAAACACAGGAGATAGCTGAAGCCAACCATAGGTTTAATATGTGAAGATAGAGACTCTCTACACAGCCTGGTACTGAGTGCTTAAAAAATGAGTGTTGGCAGCATTCATTTAGTATAGATTAGTGCAGCTACTGGAGCTCTAGCATTCATTTTTATCATTAATCCAGAAAGGGCAGAATGCTTAGCTGCTGGGGTTGGTCTTTTGTGACTGAATTTTCTTGAAAGACAATCAAAGAGGGTTGTGACTCAGTAGCATAAATCTTAGCATCAGAGAGGATTTCCATTTATTTTTGGTATGTATCCTAGAGGAGAAGGACAGGGTATGAAGCAGCTCGTTTTGCAGAATAATATACTTTCACGTATTATTCACTGAATGACTGTGTTTCTCATGGGTATCAGACAGGGAAATATTAGGATCTAAAATTCCTATTCTAACAATCTCCCTGAAGTTTAAACAGTCATCAGGAGAGCAGCATTAATCAGTTACTTCCCAATGCATCGCATATGACAATGCAAGGTTGACATTTACAAACCAATCAGCACATTTTCCTAAATCTGAGTATTTTATCTGCTTGGCAGGAGGAATTATAACATAAAAGGTAACAATAAGGAAAAAAATGAAAGAAATTCTCACACACAGTACAAACTTCAAGTATTCTTTTTATCACTAACAGCACAGGCAAAATATTCTTAAAGTTTGAGGATTTTTTCTTCATAACTTTATTTTTCATTTGTGAGCAATGAAGACCATATTAAACCAAAGTTATTCTCTTGCAGCCCAACTTGAGTCCATAAGGCTTTTGAGAGGCTTTGTATCTAATCTTTTGTAATAAATATTGCTACCCAAAGCAACTTCATATCAAGTTCTCTTAAAATAAGTGTCACAATGAAGAGCTCTGCCTTATAATTTAAACTATTTCACAGTATTTTTCACATAAATCAGGTAAAATAAAATATTATCTGCATAAAAAGGCTTTATTATTGGATAACGGTAGAATAAATAATGTTGGAGGGTTTCTTATAACTGAGCTGACCCCCACACGCTGAATTTGTTATCTTCAAATATAGCTTTATTTTCCAAGGAAAGCACCTGCAATACCATTCTTTTATAGGTAAGACTAACATTATTCTACATAGGGAACCTACGATGATTTATACTAAAGGAATGTTTTTTAGGCATTCAGGAGATGCTGTACAAGCACTGCAAAGGCTATAATTCAGATCTCCCAAGTTCAGCAATGTTTCATAACCTTGACAGTGCAATTAGAGATGCGCAGATAATCAAGCCAGTCTTTATCTCACTAACCAGTGTAGCACAAACTCCAGTGGGATTTTGGAATTCAGCATCTTTACATATTTATAAGAAACCTTTAGTTGCTATGCCTTGTGTTGGCACAATCTCATTGTTCTCTGTACCAAACTCACAGGTTAAANGGGGGGGCTTTAGAAAAATTTGCAATATCCTCTGTATGCTGTACAGGTGAAGTTTTAGCAGATTCTTATTTGTTTTGATGTAAATAAAAGCTACCAAGAAGAGCATGGAAAAGCCATATGATCTGCCAGGGTGCTTCCAGGACTCTCTGAATTATTTGCAGTTTTAGCAGCCTGTAAATTGGGAGTCCCTAGAGCTGGTTCAGGTCTTCTGGTCCGCCAGCGAAAAAAGACACTGTTGCTGTCTTAGACTCAGAGCATCAGACTGAGATCTGTCACCTCATCTATGATGATTCAGGAGCAGTCTCCTTGGTACAATTATTCAGAGGCGAGGGGTCCTGCATCCTGTGGGTTCCAAACTAATTTCCGCCTGACAGCCTGACACAGGAGGAGACACTGTTGCAGAGCACACAAAAGTCCAGCTGGCCACAGAGGGGACCTCATTCCTCCTGGTCACCTGCAGTCCCTGAGACACCCAGAGGAACCAGCAAATTCACAGAATCACAGAATATTCTGAGTTGGAAGGGACCGAGAAGGATTATGAAGTCCAACCCTTAAGTGAATGGTCCCTATGAGGATTGAACCCAGAACCCCGGTGTTATTAGCACTGCTCTCTAACCAACTTAACCAACTGAGCTAATCTCAGGCTCAATCTCCAGGTCTCTGTCTTCAGATTGGAGATAACCCCCAGACACTGTGTGCTTCCTAGTGGTTCCCAGTGCAGAGTTTTGGCTAAGCCCTTCCTCCTGCCCACATGGCTGGCCAGACTGCTTGTAGTGTTTTTGGGTAGGGTGGCTGCCTCTTGCTCCTTAGAGCATATTTTGGATGCTGCACAGGCAATGGCAGAGGAAAGGGAAATGACAGAGAAGGTGAAAAGATCTGTCTTAAGCACAGAACTATTATGTCCTAATGTAATTAAAAAATATTGTAGTAATGTATGTCAAAAACATAAATAAAAACAATTTTTAATATACATACTCTAGTAGAACATATGATTTTTGTAGCTATGCTTGCACTCATTTTCTTTCTTTTTCCATTTGTTCCTATATCAAGTGATATCTTAAGTGATATTTTTTACATTGTCCACATATCTGAACACCCAGATCTCACATTACTACAAAGTGAAATAAACTATTGCTGGCAAGTGATGATTCTCACTGAGCTGTGAAGTATACAGACCAGATTCTCTTAGTTCTCTGCAAACTTTCAGTTGGATCTAAGTGAGTTGACACCTCTCTTCAAAGCTCCTATTTCCTTTAGATTTTTTTAACTTTCGAGTTTTCTGACCATAACTTGAGGCAAGCCAGGACATCTCTATTTTTAAGAGCTGAGAACCTGTGACATCCAGTCCCTGAGACAAAAACATTATTTATTATTCTGTGTGGTTTCCTGACTGCTGAAAAAGAGAATAAATATGATTATAAAAATGTGACTTATAACTTTCTCTGAATCCCAAGCGTGTATTTTTAGCCATTCATTCTCTCTCCTCCAGATCATGATCCCACATGCACTAAATAGTATACACAGACCTGTATACTGCAAACCTCAAGTTAAGGGTGTCACATACCCCCTTGTACAGGGAGATCTTCTACATCCTAGTTTTCCAGCTTTTAAATTGTATCTTCTGTAGAGAAGGCGCCTCATTGACTAGAAAGTGCACCTTTACCAGCTTACCACTTTCAGCATTTTTTGCTTTCAGTATTCCCAGCAGTTAGAGAAGTACTGTTATCCTTCTCTGAGTGAAGCAGAGGAACGGAGAAACGAAAATGACTTGCTCTGGGCTGTACAGGGACTCTGTCACAAATTAGGTTATGATACTGTTAAATAATACTGTAGAGGAAAGCACTTCCCTCTGAAGCTGAACCCCCCAGTTTAAACTGACACATCCTACAAACAGGTACCACGTTACAATACCAGTGCTCATTAAATGACAGATTGAAAGTCAGTTTCCAAGTAGCAGAGCACACTGTCCTACAGCCTTCCTTGTTAGTAAGCTGTGAATCATGTATATCCCATCAATAACCTGTTGTGAAAAACAAACCTTTTCCTTGTTAGATCAGGCAGTGCCATTACACAAACGGTATATTGTCCTTCACATTTTATTTTGCAGATAAACAAGACTACTTTAATTACCCTGATCTGGCATGCCATCTCTAGAACAGAAGGTACAGTACTGAAAGGTATAATACATTTGCAATACAGGGAAGGTTTATTTTAGGTATTAAATGAAACTGTATTAACATAGAGTATGAAAAATACTGCCCTGTTCTTCACAGAATCTTTCTTGAAGGAACAATTGTAAAAATGGATTTCAGATTTTACTGCTTATGTCATATTATTAAATGTTGTACTAACTTATATTTTGGAAAATATGATGTTTGTGCCACAAACAAGAAATAGGTTTTATTATTTGGGGCATCTCAGGTATGCTTTAATTACTCATATTTCATAGTACAAAGTTAATTCTTGCTAGACCTTAAATAAGCAGGAGGTTAACAGGGTCAAGGAGCCCTAGAAGGCAAATTTTTTGACAAAGACTACTTTTCATTTTCTGATTGATTAGGGAAAAATAGCCATTACAATCAATATGACAAGCAAACAGAAGGACTGAGTGGCAAAGAAATAGATGGAGAAGTATTTCAGAGGTGTGGATGTTTTAAGAAAGGAGATTAGAAAGATGGCATCAAAAGCCAAAAAGGATGGTATGAAAGAAATGTCATATTCAGGTAAGGAGAAATCAGAGCAGTAGAAAAGTCATCATTTTTGATACTTCGATCAAGTAGCACAGAACAACTATTGTGCCTAGCAGAACAAAGAATTCTTGCACCTGCAGAAAGAAAGGAAAAGAAATAATAGCAACACAGCATCTTTCTGATGAAAAGAAGTCGATGTGAATGTCCTTGAGAATATAAATTGAGATCTCTGTAAAGGTCACAGACCAGAAACTGTGGAAACAAAGTAGATCCAGCAACATCAAACCCCTTGTCTGAGTTAGCCTTAGTATGTTACTGTAGACTAACACACCACATTTTTTTTCCCATATTCTTCAGAAGGAATACTTGTTTGAAAAGGTTTTGTGTGAGCTGTGGCAGAGCTGTGGGAGTTGGAAAGAGCATCCCTCCACGCTGTGGTGTTCTGGCACTCTGGCCACAGCCTGGGCTGCCCATTGGCACCAGTGCCATGTCCCAAGGGGTTCTAGGGCCACACGGTGAGGATCAAAAACTTGGGAGGTGCCGATCCTGCCATGACACTGAGAGGCAGCCACTCTCATAGAAGAATATTTGTATTCAAATGAGAGGCATTTTTCTTCCTAAGGTTATGTAGTACGTTCAGTGATAAATACTGGTTGCGGGACTTTGACACCTACAGAGAGTTTGCAGAGGACTATTTAAGATCATGAACACAGGGTGAAACATCAAAAATAGAACTTCAAGGAAAAAGTACATTTCCCAGGACAGGCTTCTGGATATTGTGGAGAATGAAATTTTGAATGAAACTGCAACAGAAAAACCAAATAAAACCTACGTTTTACAGACAGAGAAATACACTATATATCACAATATATTTTTACAGGACAGGCTTCAATAGCTCACAAGAACCAGGTCACAACCTTAATGTTGGCTGACTGAAGCTACTGCATTACTATCGCCACAGATCACTTTTGCCCCAAACAGGCTTTAACACGTTGTAACGTGGATATTAACTGCTGCCTTCTGATAAGGAACAAGTCACCTTCTATTATCAGGCATCAAATCATTTTACTATTTTGCTGCTATCTTCTTTTCTATATCTATATGCCAAAGAAAATAGATTGTCTGCCTGTAGAGTGGAAAGAAAATGTGCCTGAATAAGATGGAGATAAAAATGTCTACAAAAATTAGCCCTTGAGGACAGTAGATTTCCCAAGACCTTGCTAAAAACTCAGAGTTATATTTGGCTTCAAGTACTCAAGCCCAAGTTTATTTTCAGAAAATGATATATCCTATTCAGAGAGCTTAAAAGATGGCAAAGATATTTAAAGGAAGACAAATTTTATTTATTTGTGATTAGTTTCATCAATGGAAGAGGAGGTAGGGTAAATAGAGAAAAATATATTTGTAGTATCACGTGAATTTGGAACACATATATCAAGTATGGATTGAATATTTTATCAGTTGTACTATAACCATGAGGGTGTGCCTATATCAGGGATTGAAGGATTTATGTGTTATGAATTTGGCTTGCACATATATAAATATATATGTATTTGCATGGAGACTTATGGTACACACTCAAGCACACAACTGGTGCACTTGAAGTGGTGTCTTTTTGAAACTAAGGTTGCTGCCATGCAACAGGGCAGTGGGGATGCTGGGAAGCATCATTTTAATATGGACACAAGGTCTTCCACTACATAGCTCTGTGCATTTTTATGGCACATTCAAAGTCAGACTGTTGGCAATCTGTTTTTCATATCTGTCGTGCTTGTTGATAGAGATCTGTTGCAAGTTTGCTCTTAACCTGTCTATCAGTCACCAAACGACCTCCACCACAGGAGGACCTCTCCACTATTAGCTCTCTATTTTTAATTACTCAGTGCTATACCCTACTAATGGATAACACTTAGCAAAAAGGACAGGAAAGTGCATTTAGTAGTTGTGATTGACAGAAACTATAGGTAAATTCTTTGCTGTGTAAGAAAAAAGCAGAAGGTCTAGAAAATGACCGCCCATAGAAAATGCCTACAAGTCTATCCATGTGTAAATAGGATGGCAACATGTCCTTCATGGTGTGTGACAAAGACAGAAAAGGTGTGTCTTGCCCTCCCTCTCTTGGCCCATTTTCTGACTGAAACTCTCTTCTACTGCAACATGTATTGGAAGTCTCGTCCTCCTCCAACACAACAAAACCTCCTGAAGGCTTGTACCACAAGTTCAAGGCAGACGCCCACACTCTCCTGGTCCAGTTTCTGAAAGGGAATTGCAGCTTGTTTATCCCGAAGGTACCTCCAGTGGACTCCCTCCTGACTCATAGTCACAGTAGCAAGACTGAAAGAGAGATGAGCAGCAGAGCTGGAGCCATGGCTTCCAGAGAAGGTTGTCCCAAGACAGCTGGTTTGGAACAGCCTGCAGGGATCTGGTGTGGTTGTCTACTGCTTGGTGTACGACCCTGAGGATTTTGTAGAAACGGCTCTCAGTTTCTGGAGTCAGTGGGACTTTCTCTTCAGGGTCTCTGGACAGATCGAAGAGCAGTGGAGGATCATGTCGTGTAACAAATCCTCCATGGCAGAAGCAAACGTGAGAATCATAGCAACCACTGGAATCTTCAGGACTGAAGTTTGGAGTGAAGAAGAAGACTTTCCAGACAGATTCACCTGCAATTTACAGCCACAAAACAGCTGGTGATAAAGTGATAAAATGACAAAATGGAAGCCCCTGGTCTTGGGAAATTCCATCAAAATGGGAAATCAGTCTTTTGGTAAAAAGACAGTACAGACACTCTGTACAGAAATTGCAGTATACTGAAAGAGTAAAACAAAATTGAGCAAAACAAAAATAAGCAAAACATGGATTTTCATGCCAACTATATTTATGAAACAATTATGATCATTTCATTCCTTTGGAAGAATTCTGATTAACTAAATCATAGAAGACTTTAAATAACATTGTGTTTTACATAAACAGTGCTAAGAAGATTTGTAGAAATATATACTAAATCTTCTTCAAGGCTTATTAAAATGTATTTTTGCCCCTTGACCATATTTACCCACTGCTGGGCCCTGCTTCTCATTTTGCTAATTTTCCTCCCTTTCTCTCTTTGTTGTATTAACCCACTGTCCTCTGCCCCATGCTTTCATTGCCAATACCTGGATACAGAATTTCTCATTTTATTAAATGGGATGACATGAAAAGGCATAATGGATGCTAAATTCCTGTCTTAGGCCTCTAGATGATTTTTCCAAATATAAATTATAAATAACAGTTACAGTAACACAATTCTTAGGTGACATTCTGCTTTGTAAACTGGGAACCAAAGTTCTTCATTTATAGATTGGTCATTCTCAGCTTAATTTTCTGTGTACACAAACTGAACTGTCTGCTCTCATGTAACTTTAGTCAGTATCTTCGCTGTTTGAAAATCCAAGATATTTCTTGGAATAAGAATAAGCAAATATCAGTTGGTTCTTTCAAGAAGCACTCTCAAACAGGTCAGTGGAGGATCAGAAAACACTTAACAAGATAGATGTAAACAAAAAAGTTGTTACTATTTTCCTCAAGTATCAGAGAACAGATAGGAAAGGCAGAAACAGACAAGAACTTCCAGGGAAGCACACCATCCTCTTACAGCCAAGGAAGTATATAGCTCTTCAGAAATGGAACAAAGAATAATTAATTAGCGTAAGAAAAATCTGTATTTTATTCTTAATAAAAGCAGGTTACTAAACATCTGAGAGCTATAATGTCAGATTACCTGCCCACTTGAGACTATAAAAACACTGGAAAAATTTAGTCATCAGTAATTTACCTTTCTCAGCACCCTATTTTGTGGAAGGCATTAGAGAATGTGGGATGGGTAGAGCAGAGATAAACTGGTATATGCTATGCTGAAACTACATCACACTCAGCTTTTAAAGAATAAAAACAGGTTTAAAGATAAATGTTTCAGCAGACTAAAGAGTCACAGGCTGCAGTTCTGGACCACAGCATGGATTTAAAGGACAGTAGGTGACCTTAAGATTCTTTACAGCTTCTTCTAATCCACAGCATTTTTCACATTATAAGTGATTTTACCTTTAGGAACCAATTCAATGACAGAGCCTGGGGACTTCCAGTTCACTTCGTCTCCACTTAAATCAGGGTCGGATGGGTGATGGCTATTATACACATTAGACTGGGAGAACCCTGTGAATGCTTCTCGGAAGTCAGCAAAGGGGAAGGACTTTTAAAAGCTGAGTGACTTGCTGGCACAGACAATAAGATGTGGCAGGTTTTAAAGGGCTCTGGCTGTGACAGCCGCAATGGCACAGTGTTACTGGGAAAAAATGAAAGAAAATTTAAAGGAAGGCAAAGCAAGGTAAGGCAAGGTAACGCAAGATGGCATTCCTTCATCTACCTCCAGTAACATTTTGAAGGGTTGGTTTGGCACTTGAATCTCTTGTTTTCTTGGAACTAAAATAAACAAACAAAATCAAATACTGCCACTTAAATTTCTTTGAACTTATGCACAGAACATTTCCAAGAAATATACCTCTTGTTTGCTGAGATTTTGAATTTACATTCTGAGAAGGCACGAAATTCTGTACTAAGCATTGGTTCAGGCTCCTTAGACGTGTTTAATTGCAAGATGGATGGTGAAGAACATAAAAAGCCAAAGGGCTTGATTAATCAGTGCACTGTAGACCACGCAACATTTGCTACACCTGAGAATTTGATTCAGGGCAATATAACACCTTGACAGAAGATCAGCAGAAAAAAAAAATTATACGGCTACTAAAATGTCAATTAAAAGAAGTTCCAATAAGGCCATGCACATGAGAACTTTGTGGTCAAGCTGTCTTACTGCACATTGGTCTTTCATGGTACATTTTCACTGAATGACATCGAAAAGAAAACTTTCAGCCACCTTTTCTTGGTGTTGGGCATTGTAGCATCAGGTCTGCTTAAGGGCTTACAGATAGCAATACAAAGTTGGAAATTCTGAATTAATGCAAGTTGGTACAAGCAGCTGATACAGGTAAGAAATGGGGAAAAAAAAGAAATAAGGAAGTTGCACCATGTTTTTTTCCCCACAAAATAAAAACTTGTTTAGGTTTTGTTATATACAGAGCATACAGCATGTTGCAAAATCATGTGTGGGTTTGGGGACAAGGCATGCGTGACATCATCTCATGTCAGAGTGACGTTGCTAGTGTTTTGAAGAGCTGATAGTACTTTATCAGATTTGCAGGTAGAGAATGTGATGATTATACAGTACAAAACACTGAGCTCTGGGAGGGCAAAGCTGTTACTGTGCAGTGTTTATCTGTTGCACTGCAGCAGTGTTTGAGGAGCCGCATGTTGTGCTGGACATGCACAGCAGCAGCACAGACTTCAAACACCTATTTCCTAAGCATTACAAAAACGAAAGCATATCTGTCAGTGGCTGTGCCTGTGGAACAGCCAGTGCAATATACTAGGAGACATTAAGAACTGTCACACTTCTAATCTGTAAAGCTGATGAACTGTATCAGGCGCGATATTAAAAAGAGAGAGCTCTCTCCCAGTCTCTCAGCTGATATAAAATCTCATGCTGCCAGAGGGTTAAGTAAAAGGATCAAATTAATCTCCCAGTAATTAATGGTACCTGTGTTCTCCAAAGCATGTGGAGAATAAACCCTTGTTATATAAAAAGATAACTGCATGTCTCTTCCACAGTGAAGTTAGCAGTAAAATTGTCAGGACTTCCCCAAAACCAAGTATATCAAGTGCCTTCTGAAACAGCAGGGAGGCTCTAAGCCTGCAGCACCCTTAAAGGTCCTGTCCCAGTGCTTGACAAATTATTTCAGTCCCTTTTTCCTGCAATTCTCTGAGTTGTCCAAAGTGTTTGCTCTCAGAATACCTCTTTCCTTTACACGTTAAGAAAAACGAAAACTACAGAAGTTGTACTTCTAAATAGTTTCAAATTAAGAGAGGTTGCCATTAGTCCAAGTAAATCTTCTATGAATGTAGTTGTTCAGTGTTCAATATCCCTAGTAGACTCCTCTTTTATTATCCTTTACCCAGTTATTTATCCTCTCATACAGACAATAATATCTCAAACAGGCAGGTAGAAGCCATGAGATTAAATAAAAGTCTCTCAGTAAGATATATTAATATATTCAAGATGAAGTGACACACTGGCTAGGGATGTCATTTCTGTTATAAAAGCATCCTTCTTAATCATTGATGGCTAACTGGTGTTTTCTGATAAGCAGTTCTTGACATGAATAGAAGCTATTGTTGCGTTATTGCCTGGACTTCATTTTTACAATATTTAGTCTATGACAGTAGCTTTACAGGTTTGCAGCTACTGTCGTTACCTTTGTTCACATTATTGTGTGGCTTCTTTCTGTAGAACAACAAGTTAAACAGATCTGTTCTCCACCATACATTGGGGAGCTAGTCCCTACTTGAATTCAGATGCCTCTGAGGGGAGCCATTTGGGTGTAGCAGACCAACATAAATTGCCACAGACTTCTCTGTGTCTCAAGTGTGCTCTGTAGCCATTGTCAACTCCCACACTCTAACTCATGTTTTTCAACAGTTCTACACAGTAGCAGATGAAAACTCCAACTCTCTTGAAAATTACTTTCTTCAGACAACTCTTGTTATTAGATTGAAACCTTTCTTCCTGATTCCTTTAAGTTCATTCAGAACTTTTAGGTTCTCTGCTAATCTCATTCATAGCAGGTATCACATATATGTATATATTCACCTTTTTGATAATTTAACAATGTAGAAAAGGCTTCAGTTGTCAAATTCTTGTAAAATTATATATAGCTCTCTATAGCGAAGACAATACTGTTTGGTTACTGTTATGAAACTACACATATTATTTTTATGACTGTGCATTCCTCAAACGGCTAATAAAAATACTCCATTTGAGTTTTAAAATTTGTAACTTTATTGTTCTTAAAATGAAAATTTCTTTTTTTTTTTTAGATATTTGTTTTAAGTGTCTGGGTATCTTATGCTGTTATATTGTTACATCAGTCAAAAGATAGCACATTATGTCCCGGTGTAAATGGAGAATAACTGAGTAATATTCAAAGACATAACATTGGTTTGTAAGAATCAGTTGTTGCTAGAAGAGGCTTGCATAAAGAACTTACAGAGTTAAAGTTGTGCAGAACTAGCAGTATTTGAGGGAAAACCATGAAAAAACCAGCAGTAGCAGTGATTTTAAAATATTCAGAATAAAACCTACAGTGTTAAGTATCCACTAAAACAGAAAGGATTGCACATTCCTGAATATCTAATATTCATACAGAACAACTGCTGCAGGAAAAATACAAAACACGCTGAAACCACACCCAGACTGCTGAAGACAGAAATCTCATGACTGAGTTCATTATCTAGAGTAAGTGCTGTGACTTGAGAAACTTCCACTAAATTCTGTTCCAAAGTCAAGATTATCTGCTGAATTGTAGTAGATGAAAAAGAATTATTTTCCTGAATTCTTCATCACCACCTTCAAAAAGAATTGATTGATCATTTGCAGTGTTTTCTTTTTGAAGAAAGTCCTAAAAGGAAACAATCTGTGGGTATAGAAATTATGCTGCTAAAGTACTAAGTGCTATAATGCAATGTAATGCCTCATATTTGGATGTTTTAGGTGACAGTAACATGGAAGAATACACATTGCTCTGGGAGAAAAATTCCATCTGTAGTAATTTAATGGAAATAATCCAGACACCTGCTAAAGATTTGTTTGAAGAATATTTACTTGCTGAATGGTCCATGTAATTTTCAGTTCATCTAAGCAGCAGCTGATGGCATGCTGAAGACAGAGGATAATGTTGGCACACACACACAAAAAAAGAAACCTAAACCAAACCAGAAAAAAACCCCAAAAACCAAAACTACCCTGGTCATTTTCAATCTATATTAAAAGTCCTTGAAAACACAAAAGCCTTATTTTATTGCTTATGAAAAAAATAGTCTTGGTTTTCATGTGGTGGTTTTCCAGAGGAGTCAGTACGAAAATAGGAACACCCTTTCAGTTAATCAGTTAAGAACACCCTTAGGAACAAAGCAGAAATATTTTGCCGAAGATGGCAAAACCCAAAGAGAAACCTATTCAGAATTGTGTTTTGTATTTTGATTTTTTTCCTGTCTTTCAAGAATGCATTTTATTAACAGAAAATAAATTGACTACAATAATTTCCCTCTTACAGAAAGTGGGTGCAATTTTTCTGAGTGAAAAGAACAGGTCTGTTTCAGAGAGCGATTTTTCTGATACTAAGCAAACATATGGGACAAATATGCAATGGAAGTCCTAAGCAATTTCTGCAAATTTTTTTAGACAAGTTGGTGTCAGCCAAAACCAAAACTATTCCCAGGAATTTTTTTATAAATTATTTTCTTCAGAAAGTTTTGAAATTTTGGATGTCAAAAAATTAGGCTGTTGACACATGGAATGCTAGTGAAGTACTCAAAATCATTAGTCTGAAAATTACTCCCATGTCTAACCTTTAAGTTACCAGAAGCTCATCTACAAACAAAGAAATAACTGTTCAAAGTACTTTAAAAGTGATAAATAGAAATTTTGCAAATGCACTTGCCTGAAATTTTGTGCGGTGCCAAAGAATACTGAATAATCATTTGCTTTACTTAAAAAAGTTGAAGAAAAAGGTGAAATACTCTTCCTTACAAATGTCTTAGCTAGTTGAATTACTCAATTTTTTTTTCTTCATTTTTATAAAGTTTCTAGGTCACTTAGACAATCTTTTGGAAAAAAAATTAATTTTGAAAATTTATTCAGTTAAGCATAAATGACAACAATGCAAAGGAGTTGCTTTTATGAAACTAAAAAAATTGAGTTGAAGAAAACGAACATTTGCAAGTAATATGGTGCAAAAAACTCAGTATCAGACAGTCCTAAATATTAAAAAAAAAATCAGAATGACTGAAATTTGGTTTTATTGTAAAGATGTATGTGCAGTTTAGCATCTGAAATGTGAGACAGCAGTTTTTATCCCAGTATTAGAAAATGCACGTCTTTTCCAGAATATGAAACTAGTAAAAGGTTACAAATGATGTTAAACCATAAATTTGCAACTTTCCTGATGCTGAGCAAACACTGCAAAAGTCCTTCAAAATCCTGAATTAAAAACCTTAGCACCAAAAGGACACACCACAGGATGTTCTCTTACAGATGAACAGCAGGGACTCTGGTACAAATAACAAATTTATTCCTAAGAACATTTCTAGAAGTGTATTTTCTGTTTCACATAGACTTGTTCAAGGTAATGGCATTTCAGAGAAATCCAGCAGTTCACCATTTTGGACCTTTACGCAAAATCCAAACTTGATTTCACAGTTCTCCAGACAGCAAAAATGTCTGAATTTGAAAAGAAGAGTTTTAGTAAAGTAATGGGAATATTTTCTTTTTCTGGTTGGATGCAAATTGGATGTAGAAATCTCCAGCTATTCTCCAGATGACACTAAGTGATGGAAAAAACAAGGAATCCTGACTCTCTCTCATAATTTTCAGCTTAAAAATGCATGTGTATGGTGTGGTGATAAACAGGCCCCTTCAGAAGTCCAATAACCTGCTAGAATCTCCTTCCTCTGAGAAACAAGAACAGAGAAGGATCTCCTGGAGATGCAGATGAGATAAATGTGTTTTAACTGTTCCTTATTTAGAACCTAGATGGAAACACCAGAATCATTTTCATGAAATGTTACTTAGGTCTCACTCGATTAATACAAAATTATTTTGGAATTTTTGGGATTTATTTTGTGGGGCTGTTTTTAGGTTTTATTGGGGCTTTTTGGTGTTTGTTTTTTGAGGTTTTTTTGGGGGGGGGTGTTTGGGGATTTTTTTGTGGGGTTTTTTTGTTGTTTTTGGGTTGGTTTGGGTTTTTTGTTTGTTTGGTTTTTGTTCTGTTTCGGTTTGGGAGGTTTTTTTTTTTTGTTTGTTTGGTTTTTGTTCTGTTTTGGTTTGGGAGTTTGTTTTTTTTGTTTGTTTGTTTTTGGGTTCTTTGAGTAAGGAATCGTTCATCGGATCGCTGTACAGGAGGTTTGGCTTGTGTCTTCCATGCTGCAGCCATATTTCTGCCCCTTAGCAGAAAGGCAAAACAAAAGGTCTCCAACTTAAACAACTACAACAGTAAGTTGGCTTTATGCTCTTGCTATGATTAGGAGTAGGATAAGTATTTTTTTAAAGGACAGTATTTCATTTCTTTTCATTCCCTTTATTTGTCTCTCTCTGCCTCTCTCTCTCTCAGAATAAGAATGCTGGTAGGGAATGGAGCATAGCAAATCCCAGGGTATAAATAGCTCTGCCTGAGCCTAACAATAACTCTGCTGCCACTGACACAGAGCAGAGCAAAGGCAAGAAAATACTGTAATGGTATTTGTCATGCTTGTCAGGGGGAACACTTTTTCCTACCTAAAATATTGTGAGCAGAAATGTGTATCAGATGATTAGGTCAATTTTCTTGAGCTTGATATAAACCGTTTCATGGTGTCTGTTTATGCTAGAAATGCTCCTCTCTCCTTTGGCAGTCATGTTATTTCACACTTATCAAATAATATGTCCATAACTGTGTCACCCAAATTCAACTGCAGCTGCTCTGATATGAGGCTCAAGATAGCAAATTAAAATTCTTAATGAGATAGTTTAGGTAAATGACACTTGATGCTTGTTTTGCTTCCTCCAATGCTGTGGTTGAAACACTGAACATTAAGAAGGATTTTGGAAGATTATTTGAGATTTTTGGAAGCTTTTCTTGATTGTGGTACCTCCATGACATGGGGAAGATCAGGTAGAGAGAGGGGGAAAAAAAGCAAAGGGAGAAAACATGGAGTGAAGATGATGCTCATAAAGCAAGTTAGGAAGCAGGGAAACAAAGTATCTTCAGTAATCAAGTAGATGAAAAGGTTGTAATGGACGACGGCAAGAAACAGTAATAAGTGATTCAGATGTTTCATGCAGAGCAAAAAGATATTTCTTTTGATATCATTGAAAAGAAAATCAGGAGTAAAGAAAGAAACCATAAAGATCTTTAAAAAAAATCACCATCAACAACAACAAAAAAACCCCAATTCCAAACCCACTTCTAAAACAGCAGGCTTCTCTAGAGAGAACAGTGGAAGTGAAGGAACTTGTGAGACTGAAAAACAAAAGGCAAGAAAACCAGACCAGAAAACCCTCAGGACGGTCAGAGTTCCTTACAGTTTCTACAGTTCCAGAAGGGAAAGATTCACACAAGGGTTTGATCAATTAAGAGGATCAAAAGCGGATACACTATCAGTGAGATTAGAAGCTCAGAAATAAGGAGGGAAATGGCAATAAACAGATAGGAAAAGGATGAAAACATTGTAAAAGGACACAGTTCAGAGGGGAGAAAGGGGCTGCTCTCTGTCCAAAAAAAACGTGCTGTAAGTAATGTGAAGACTCATGAGTTATTACTGAAGGAAATGTGAATTTTCTCCCATGACCTACATATTATGAATCAGATACTTGATGCAATTTAAGTCCTTCAATGGAGAACAAACACTTAATCCATATAGCACTGACACTTCAGTGTTTTTCATGATTGGCAGCCCTCAAATCCAGAAAAGTGGGCTGCAGCATTTGCCTTCTACTCTTGATGAAATCATCAGAAACAACTTTGCTGTAAACTGTAACATGCAAATGTCTGAATATCAGTAAAAGATATGTCTATGTATCTATGGAAACTTTTTACTTATTGCTACAAGTTTTTGTGCAATTTCTTTGATAGAGTACTTTGCCACTGTGTGTTGCTATTAAGACAAAGTCTGGTGACAAGGAATGACGTTTAATGAGACTTAATGAAGTTTTTTAAAGTGATTTTGTGTAAGAACACCTATGCCTCCACAATAAGAGCTGCCCCATCACCAACACCACCTGTAAGAAAGATTAAAAAGATTCTCAGAGAGCTGATAGCTAACAGACAATACAAATGACTGTTCTGGTCTTATGTTAAAAGGAAAATTGAACAAGCAAGGTGAGTGGCACTTTCTTAATTAGATTTTAAAGATATTTATGACAGTGCCACTTAAGTCAGGATTTGAATTTTATTTTTTTTCTGATCATTCTTGTCAGTTCTTTCATGACACTAATGCATGGATAAAATGCTGCTTTGTGATCCAAAACCAATTCACTTTTTGCATTTTATTGCACATTCTAATGGCTATCTTATTTATCTCTGCTTGTAGACAGATAAATAAGACATTTCTAGACAGCCCTTTTTTGAACCTCTGCTGATTTAAAAGAAAAAGTTACACTAAACAAATTCCCTGAGTCTAAAATTCCCAGTCAACTTCAAAAGACTCCCATAGTGTTCTTCCTGTCACTTAGCACAATAATACTATTTTTAAGACTGTGAAAAAGGTAGAAAGGCATCTCCAGTTTTAAATTCATGTTACTAAATAGGATTTATTGCTCATCACTTTGCTGCTACTTAGTATTCAGTCTGACAATCTGGTCATCTCACCTAATTTTGGATCACTGCAACCAACGTGCAGGTCTTTATGTAAGTTAGTTATTAGCCTATACTTATCTGCTTTTTAACTTTGTTAGAGGTGTTTACGGTGAGAAGAGTTCTGCTTGTTTCTCTTTAGATGAGAGCGATTCGCTCAGGTTAGCTCAGCTGTAGGCATCTACACTGTAGACATGTACATGTTCTCATCACCATCCTCAGAGTTTGCTAAAAAACAAAGGTGTTAAGAGTCTTGAGGGCACCAAAAAGCCTCACTGGCCCTGCCCAGCCTTCAGGTGGGCCCTCATCCATGCACCTTACCCGTGGACCAGGATTCCCATTTCAGCTCAGCCCAAGGCCATCACTCCCCGCCTGAGTGGTGCAGCAGTGGCCAGCTCCCAGCACTGTCTCTGGATGTCCCTAGGCTACAGCTTTTCTTCCAGGTCTGTCTGTGCTCTCATCTCCTCCTGCTCCTGACTGAACTCCTTGGGTGGACCTTGAATTTGACTCACTACTTTGCCAGGACTGTGGCTATTGTGGAGCTTTTACCAGCTCTGCTCATTCTGCTCAGGTGCTGGAAGACATTGCTCTTTCAGTAAAGACACTGACAGTGCTGGGGTCACTCACAGTTCTGTTGGAGTCACCTTCGGGATGAAGTATCATCCCAAGTTAGAAAGCTGAACTTGTCTCTCCAGTATTCTCTAGTCTATCCTCAATTTTGTTTTAAAGATCAAATATCTATCTACAAGGTGCTGTTGCTTATGAAAGTCCCACAGCATTCATCCATAGGGTGTTAAAAATTTCCTCCTCTCAAGTATGTGTAAAACCCACATATTTCACTGACATGGCCAGAAAATAGAGAGGTTTGCCTTCCTTGTTCATATATGTTACCTCTGCATACTTTCTTAAAATGAGTCTTGCTTATCCTTAATGATCATTCAATGACCTTTGAAATATAGTCACTAACTACAGTACATCTACATCAACACTGCTTATGAGATGCTGTATCTTGCTCATATGAATGCACAGTTTCTTCTGTTCCAGTTGTAGAAAATAAGAACAAAATCTCATTTCAGGTATTTCAAGCCAATTTTCTTTTTGTCATCTAATTCATCCCCCTGCCACTGCACAATTGTTCTCCACAATGTATTTTCTAAGAGCTCTCTTGATGTATGGTGTCTTCTATTGTAACTTTTGTGCTACTATCATTCATTTCCTTTATTGCAGAAGACAAAGACATTTTATTGGCATGCTCCTTTCACTCTAGTGTTTTATCTACTAACTTTTTCAAATACAAATCCTTTACAAACTTTTTCTGAAGTTTAAATAAGGATTTTGGTGTAGATGACTGTCTCACAGTTCATTTGGTTTGCCCCAATTACCCCAATCCCTCAATTACCTGTTGCATTGTCTATTCTAAATTCCATTTCTACACTTTTTGTAGAATTGTGGTACACTGAAGTGAATATTAAAATTCCTGTGAATTTACTGATGATTTAATCTTGTTTGCCTTCAGTTCAACAAAGTCTTTGTACATTAGTTTAAGAATACAAATAATAACCCCATGCTTAAATTTAGCGAAGTACAATGTATTCTATAACTGAAGCTGCTGTGTGCTTAACTAATTGTTTAAGCAAGGATCTACATATGCTGCTCAACTTCCATCAAATCTCCTACTTCAAACTATTTGATGAAAAATAATGAGTGAATTATTTTTTGGCCATCTGTTCTCTTGCTTAATAAAATAGTTAATAAAACTGTTTTATTTCTTTGCAACACTGATATATATTGGATATACTGTGAAGAATTTATTTAATATTGTCTCAAGGTCTATAGGAAGATGCAACCTGAGTCAAGTTTTACCAAGTCTAACTGTCTGTTCACTGGACAGCTCTACCTTGTAGAAAAATCAGTGTGCAGCATTCACATATTACCTCCCTGAAGATTAAACTCATGTCTGCTTAGCAACATCCTCTACCTCCAGACATAAATTCCTCAGTTACTCAGCATCTCAGTGGTAATATCTTGTTGCCTTTTCTTCTTCTGGCATATACATGTATATGTATGCATGGCATACTACTTAATATATCCAGGTAAATCTAAGTGTTCTTGAGCTATGTGATGCATGGACCTGGGTGTAGCATCTGAACAAAGCCTTTCCCAGCTCCTAGGCCTCCTGGAGAGATTCATAAGCATAGGACAGTCCTACACAATGCCAGAGTGCTCACCTGTGATGTAATCAGCTATGGAGTGAGCTCATCTCAAACTAGAAGAATGCAGCAATGAACCTCGGGAACTCCAGTTATGGTACTTCATTCTCTGTGCTATATTTTCTTGCAGATTTTTGTATAAAAAAGACAAAAGTGCTAGAACTTCAGGCAGTGTTGGATATCTCTTCGAAAATTGACTTAAAGCTTCTACCCAATCATTTTCATGGGTCATGAAGGGCAAAGGGTTTTGATGATACATGAGTGGCAAAAGGAATTGTGGTGGGGTATACTCCCTCCAGTTTCTGGAGCACAGTTGAAGCAGGGTAGGTAGACCACTGCTGTAAATAAGGTGGTAGAGACCATGTTTGTTCCCTTTGGCTTGATCTTTTATTGTTAACTAACTATATAATTCAATGTAATAATTCTAACAAGTCTCAAAGTATCTTTGAGGAGGGCACTTAATCTCATAAAGTTAATCCAACACCTATTATTATTTCTTGTGGCACTATGAGGTCCAAGATATGTTAAGCAAGACAGTTACAAAGACAAGTTAAACAAAGAAAGCTTTATCCTTGAGCATAAAATTCTACATCTTTTTATTGGTCTAAGAGTATGTTGCCATACATTATGGTTTTCTTTAAGGGCTCTAACCCCTTATTTTAAGAAGTGATATAAATAAATAGAATATAAAACTGTTTGCAGTCTGAAGTCATTCAGTTACACATTGCACTTTCTCAGAACTACTGAAAATGCTTTTGGCACTACATGACAGATATAAATTTTATATATGCCCTCCCTTCTGACTGCAGTTAAAAGTGATGACAGGATATTGTGAAACAGAAACATCTGCATACTGGTAGTTGTTTTTGGACAGCTGAATCTTACATTAAATTTTTAATTCATAGTTCTGCAAACTCAGTCTCCTTCTCTCAATTTTAGCTGGTTTCTTTGTCAAAATACTCCATATAAAATCTATGACAATAGTAATGGCAACAAGAAAGACTAGGCAAATAACCTTACATAAATTCCTCATCCATTGCAATGGAAAAGAAAATGGATTACATGAACAGTTTTCAGCTGTAAACCAGGTTTGGTTTAGCATTCAGCAGTGGTTTGCAGTAATTCTTCCTTCATACTATAGTGCACTTCACAGTGACAGATGTTTACCTCAATTTCATGTTGTGATTATTTAAAACACACTTTCTCTTACATTTCCAAAGAAGTTTGTAACTAGCTGACATTCACCCTGAACATGTCCAAGCTTAAACTCTCTCTTAAACTCTTTACTGATATCCAGTGGGAACTCCTAACTGAGGGCTTGGCACTTAGACTCGGCAGACATAAAGAGGAACCTGAAATTCAGTTAGGATTAGAGGATAGGAAATCTTCCAACCAAAGTGCATTCAAATGGTAGCCAGGCCAGGCAGATGGACCAGCTAAACAATTTACCTGTCATCCAGATCTTCACCCTCACTTTGACAGCTTTGCCTGTCCTGCTGAATCTCATATGTCTGTCTAGTTTTAACTTAAGAACTTTGGATCACTACTCATCTATCAAACATAAAAAGACAAAAAATTCAAGTATAAAAAAGGTTATCTGCTTTCACTACCAGCTCCCCAAAACAGATCAAAATTTACAGGAGGAATAAGATGCTCATTTACAGACATATTACTCAGCTGTACCAATGTCCAAGACTGCAGATTGTTTAAGCCTTCCTAAAGTTTCTCTTCCACATCCCTGAGACAAGTGTTCTCACACACCTTTTGCAAGTATGTAGCAACTGAAATACAAAATCTAACAATGCAGTGTGGTAAGAATATATCTGACGTCAATTTGGTCCACAAAGCAAACAAATTGCTTGAAATTGGTTAGAAAAGATCAAGTATAATTGTCATAGGAACTGTTCTTGGATGTCCAGGCAGAGACTGCATTGACAGCCTCAGCTAAGCTCTGAGGTTCACATGTTAATGAGGTAGAAACCTGCTTCTGACTCTTCCATGCCATGGCAATAACACAGATTTATCAAGCTTGACATGTAGACACTGTCCTTGTAATCATCTGACATCTGAGTTTGAAAAAATTATTCCACTAATGGAATAATACTTTACAACAGTCAAATAATTTATACTTAATTTTCTTGATTAAGAGATAAAAATCTGTAACTTTTTCACATTTAAGCTGAAATTTATTTTTCGTATTTTCTATCTTCCAAATACAAACACTTCTCACAGATTAAATTCTCTGAAAGATACGTAGTCAGAAATATTTTCCAAAATACAAGTGTCACTTCTACTTTTTTTAGTTCCACCCACTAGTTGCTAAACATTCAAATATACTTCTCAGAACTTAGTTCAGGGTTATTAGTTCGGTTTGGCTTGGTTTGGTTAATTTTTTTCAAAAATCAGCAGTCAACACTATTTAAAAGCACCGGTAGATATTAAACACTTCCTACCTGGAGACCCCAAATATTTTGGCATATAAAAGGAGGGAGAAAAGAGGCCTTTGATAACGATCAGGAGGTCCAGGCTTTATATAATCTATTTAGTATTATGTTCCCAAATCCAGTTAAAGCATTTCTCAGCACCTTTTTCTTGATTATTACAACATATGTGTAAATACTAGCATGGTTTTTTAAGCCAGCCTTCTGTTGCCACAACACAGTCCTGGTATTTGGAGCTACTTGGCATTCTTGAGATCACCAGAACTTCTAAATGACCCAACAGCTCCATTCAAGCAGAGCTGAATGAACTGAAGCATATGAGAAAACAACATGTATTCTTGTGCGATTTTTTGCAATTCCCAGTTGCTTTTCTATCCACTGACTGATTATGTTTCCATTGACCGTGAAACTGAACTGAGACATTTGTGTTCAGTACATACTCTTGTGCTAAGATAAGCTTATTAATGCACTTTGCAAGATTTTCAGGATAAACCTCAAAACTCTCAAAGTATGATATCCAGTAGAATAAATTTACTTGTAATAAAAACTGGTCATTTTTGCTAATTTTGATCAATTAAAATATCATAATCCAAATATTTCAAGTATCATACATAATTCATCCTTCATAATGGATTTCATTTTATTATATTCCCTATTTCAAGTCACATAATATATTTTCTGCCACTAAAGAATGCATCAGCTTACTAATCTTTTCCTTACTCAAAACATAAAATTAGAGAATGAAAATCAAACTAAAGTATCTAGTCCTAATGTTTTCCTTCAAAGTTTAAAAGTGACCATTGCAAACAGGACTCCAAAAAATTCTACATGCTTTCTGCATTTGTTTTGAAAAAAAGTCAGGTATATAAACCCTCAGTTTCAGCATGACATAATAGTTACATTTTTTTCTCTCCCTAATTTTCTTGATTCTACCTTTGGTCTTCTTATTCTGATCAGCCCTGTTAGGATAAAACATTCCATATGATACTTAGGTTTTTTAGCAAATTTCAAGCTTAAAGGCAAAACTTCCCTCTCACAGCATAATTCAAATTATCTTCACTTCTGTGAAACATGTATTCCTCCTCATATTTGCACATAAGCTCATGCCTTAACAGCATACATACAAATACTCCTCACTGATGAAACTGATTTCCTCTGGAAGACAAGTTTTGTTTAATCTCTGGCTTTCTGGTAAGTTGTTTTTTGAAAACTGACCTGAATGTTCAAGAGCTACAGTTGTTTCTGAATCATATGGTCGTAGAGCCTCTGGCTACAGCTGAAAATTGGTTTTAGTAACAATTGTATTGTTTTTCAGAGTCAAAAAATCATTGTCAACTAAAAATAATACAAGTAATCCACCATTCAGTATTATAAAGCTACCAGTATCATCCTCTATGGGTGAAAGCAAGAACTTTAAACTTTTATACAACATTTACGAATCAAAATTATGTTATGACTATTAGGCTTTGAGAAATCAGACAATAAAACTATTATTTCATATAGAGCACCTGATGTAGATACACATATTCAAGAAGAACTGTTTTAGCTTCTAATTTAGAAATGCTGCATAAAACAGAGAGGGATATGCTACAGCACAGCAAATTCCATTTTTATATCAATGCCTTGAAATCCACAGTCTGTATACAACAGACAGGAACTGAATTTTTCTGTAAAACAACTTAACTATGTCTGAGACAAAAAGGTAACAGCTGATCAAGAGCAAACAGCAATGTAGTTGAAATGAATTCCCATTTTCTAGACTGAAGTTTGGGATAATTTGACAGATGAAGAAGTGAGAAAGTGCATTAAAGTGCCTCCGTGACCAGCTGCGGGATAAAGTGGACTTGGACCCTGACGGAACTAAAGGATTTGCAGTTCTAAGACACTGTGGTCATGAAGAACTAATGAGTCCTAATTTTAATGTTTCCCAGAGCATTCTAGAATTAGAGAAAAGTGCATTCAAAAGAAATTCCAGAGTTTTGAGACACCATTTTCAGAGAATAAGTAATTCTTCACTCAGGTATATTTACTTACTCACACTTTCTTGTCTAATATTTCAGTCTTATACTTTTGTAGTGATAAAGTCAAAATCTTCATGAAACCATTTATACTTTGTTATTCCCCCTCTCTAATTAACTTTGTGCTTATGTACCATGGTACAGTTTTACAGCTCCACCAAATGATTAATTAATTCTTCCAATGCTGGCTTTTGGAAGATAATGAAGTATTTAGAGCTTGGCATTGGGTAGGGATGGGAGGGGAACTTTTTAAAAAAAAAAAAAAAAAATTGTGAATCAACTAAAACCTTCCAAAATTTCAATTCCATAAAGAGCTAGAGTGAAGAATTCAAACAGGAATTACCAACAACACAGTAGATCAAGACTGGTTTTGGGCCCAAACTATAAAGCTTTGCTGGCTAAGTAGTTTTGTTGTCAAGGATATGAACTAATGCCAAGGTAACTATAAGCTCTTATGAGTGAGATTCAATCTCCATTTGTCACCAAACAGGACCATACAGAAAGATAAGACAGACTGAAAAGCTACCTGTAAAAAATGCTATGGCATTGAAGAGGGCCCAGATAATATAATTAATTTAATCTTGAAGATTCTATGGAGTCTTGAAGACTCTACTCTTCTCACTGAGCAAGTGACATGATTGAAAATCTTGCTTCTATGATATAATACCATTTAAAAATTAATGTCCAACAGACAGGTAACAGGTTGTACATTAAAAATTAGCACACACTTGGTAATGACAAAATTATCTTAAGGATGATTAATATTTCTTAATACTAAAAGGGTCACCCTTTCTTTATTGCACTAGTGCTAATTCTAAGCGCTAAATTATCATGATCTTTATTGAAGTTTTATGGTCTTGTTGACTTTTAATGTTGTGAGTGAACCATGATTTCTAACTTCCCCCTCGTCCTTTAAATGCTAGAAACCTATTCTGCTTTAAAATGTCAGTCTGAAGAGGACTGAGTGAGTCTCAGAAATGTTTGGCTTAGAGTCCCACAACCACGAGACCATAAAATTCTCCTGAATAGGAGTGAACCGCATCTGAAGACTTATTTCAATAAATTTGGGGGTAAAACTTTGAATAAATCTGAAAAATGTCACAATGTGTAGGAACTTATTCTATACTATTTCACCTAATTTGCATTACTACTAGGAGGTCATTGAAAGGGCTACAATAAAAATCTACATGTGAAATATAGTCTCTTTCAGTTTCAAAAACCTTTCATACAAATCCACCACAAAATTTCTGTACTAAGAACAGCAAAACAAGTAACAAATTACAGAAAGATGTTTGGTGTTTTGCTGTGGGATTTTTAACCCCTTACTTTTAGTTTTAGGAAACTATGGATGCCTTAAGAAAAGATACTCGAAAAATGCAATGTGTTATGTACCCCCTGATATTTTGAGACCACATAAAATGGAACAAAAGCAACAGAAAGATCACTCTTTGTACTGAGATGTGAGCTTTTCTAAGGCTGAGAACAGTTTCACGGATTATTGAGTGATTCTGGTTGTGTTCTCTGTCCAAAGTACTGATCAGTACTTAAACTTAGAAGCAACTACATGGTACAGAGCGCACATCATCATTCACAGATGCACACTGGCCTCCACCATAGTATTTCCCAAGTGCACCTAGCCTGCAACCATTCACTGTTTTCTTCTACATTTATTTCTTTGGCCTTTCAAGGCAGAGTTTTTATGGCATACTGAGAAGTCACCTTGCTCTTGACAGTCAAGTTTCCAGGGAATATCTCTAATAAACATATACTTTGCTTTATTTTCTGGGAGTAATAATATGATGTTAGAGGCTGTGGCACACAAAATACTCCATGTGGGCTGTGCATGCATTAAATACTTCCCTTGAAGAACATTGCCTAAGACAACATATGCCATTTGAATCCGATTTTAAAATTAGGATGAATCAGTGCTATGTTCTGAATGTAACATGAAAAATGCTGCAGGCTTAAATCCAAATTGAACTAAAGATATTTTTGGAAGTGTAATGCTCTAGATATTGTCGAAGACTCGCTTTTAATGTTATTTGGAACACTGAAACTAATTTTTGAAAGTTGCAGTACATTTTTACCTAGTCTTTTATGTGGTTGTTGTTATTCATATTTGTTTTGACTACTGTTAAATTTATAAGTAAATTAAAAAATATCAGTTTCTCTAACTCAGATACCTTTTTCTATTTAAGTGTTAGCTGTGGCGTATACAGAAAAAAACCATTAAAATTTTTCTTTTGTACGTGTCACAAGTGCATGACAAAATATCTGACAGCAAACAATTAAAGCTGAAGTTTAAATAGCACTGAGTTATCTACTTTAAATGCCTTTGCCTTTATATCATCACCGAAACCTGTCAACCTCTCCATGTTCACTAAAAACATTGCTAATTCAGGTCAGGATTCAGTTTGAATTCAGTAGAGCAGTATGTTATGGTTTCTATTTTCATATTATGAGAAAGCACTCTGATCTGATCACTGAACATCTGTGTGTATAATGTCACTGTCAAAGGACGTTTACCATGGTCTTTCACTACGGGAATAGCCCTCTAAGACAAAAGCATTCCTGTATCAATTTTACTACAACTAACAATGTCTATTCCTTCTAGCTAGAAATCTAAAATTTTTTTGACAGTAGGAAAGTTTTACTCCTTCAAATGTTTATTCTTTCTGTTTTATCCTTTCTCATCTGTTATTTTCTGAGAAAAGATATGAGGTGGTGTGATAAGATTTGATAAAAGAAACCGATGCTCCTTTGTAAGCAAACAAAATGTTTCCTTGACAGCAGTGAAAGTCACATGGTAGTATCTCTCCTTTGAAGATGCTGTGCAAAAAAAGAAAGTTGTGGATCAAGCTTCTATTAAATTTACCTTCCTTTGTACTGTTAAGCAATGAAAGCAACTATAACTGTTGCCATTCTCAGGGTCAGTGTGAGTCTTTACTAATCTGTAACAACATCTTCTAAGTCCTTTGTTCCCCATAGAGAAGGCAAATAAACCCTAAATGGAAAAAGCTCCTCAGGGAAACAAGCAAAAAGAATAGGAAGAAGTTAGGCAAGGGTATGGATTCTGCCAATGGGTCTACTCTGTATGACAAGCACATCCCACAGATCACACATGAAGCTACCGCAGCATTCATTCACTCTATGGTAAAGAACACACTGAAAAATTTCCTCTCTTATTACTAAGAAAGTAATTAAAAAGAAGCTTATGAGGCTTTAAAGAATGAATGATTTTAGATTTCTTGTTTATATTCAGGAAGTAGAAACAATATTAAGAGAGATTTTTAAAATACCAAGTACTTCGGAAAAATTCTAATGTTTTCTTATTCAGATAATACAGAACTGTTCATTTACTTTGTGGGTCTGGATAATTATATTTCTTAGATGCACTAAGAAGACCAAACAAGGAAGGACAGGCATTTTCACACAGAAGGGTTTTGGCACCACTTAACACTCAAAAATCTCTCTTCCATACAAATTAATGCATTTCTATTTGCTAGAGACAACCGCTAGATTCACCTCCCCTCACACTGAGAACATGACTGTAGAAAAACACATTTCAAGCTGGTTCTAGAGCTTTATAGAAGTTTCCCAGTTTCCGTTACTTGTCTAAACTCCAGCTCCTGTGTTTTTCCTCTCAGTACAATATTGTGCTCACAAGCCAGTGTTTTAAGCATATGAATTCATTTTACAGATTTTAAGTATTAACATTGAATGGGATATGACACAAAATCAAGCTAAGAATGGCACCATAAATAAAGCAAGCCCACTTAATTTATAAGGTAACCCTTCCTAGCCTTTAAGGCATGCATTAACATTGGGCTTTTGAAAGGTAAGGAAAAGTGCCAAGTATTCCTCATAATTAATTTCTTCAGAAATAGGTCTTATTTGAACTCAATTTCACAAGAAAGGTTGCACTTGTCCAAACCAGAAATTGTTACAAAATGACCCTTCTGAGCAGATTTTTCATGCTTTGTCCTCTCTTTATTATGACTCCAATGTCTTTAGTCAAACTAAATCTGGAGGAACCTCTTAAAAAACCCCAAAATGCTGTTCAGCAAATTTATCCGACATATCCAGCCCGAAAAGTGCGAACCAAAATATTTCTCTCTCATTCACTTTTTGTTTGTTTTTAACCTTTAACAGCTGAAAATGTAGAAAAAGGCTAAATTAATGACTAGGAAGAGCCTATAACCCCTAGCCATAGAACAAAATATGTCACATGAAATACTGTTGGATGCTGGAGAACATTGCAGCAGACAGGAATCAGAATAACTATGAATTCTGTGGTATTACAGAAAGAATTCCTACTTGGTGAATTTAATTGAAATAATTTCAGTAATTGAGGCAGATCACAACATTCAAGAAACTCAGTATAAACACTAATTTAAATGTATCTTGTTTGTAGAATGAGGCAAAGTGGGAAATTTCAGTGTAAAGCTTTTCAGTGAATTTCTACTGTCTTTAAAAGTCATTATATTTGTGGGATAAGCTAGTTTGGCTCTGCAGTCTAGTCTACTTCAATTGAACTTGCCATAGCAAATCTCCTTTTCTTTTGTTTTCTGAATGACATATTCCACTGAATAACTAAACCCATTTTGAAATGGAAAAGGTGAAGTGCTCCTAGTAAAGTCACTCCAGCATTTATCAGAAACATTAGTATATTTTTATTAGCAGTACCAAAATGCTGTGAATATCATTATTTCTTTATAATGCAGACTGTATTGCAATATATTTCTCAATGTTTATTACACAGCATTACAACATATTTCCTCCATATCAAATCAAAATTTTGCACACAATCAGTGCAATCTGAAAGATGTAGTTTCATTCAACTGTGGATTTGCTCTGTATCTGATTAATTCTCCCTTTATAATTAAGTTGTCATAGCAATGCATTTTTAATAGTACTGATTCATATGCCGGTAATATTCTGGAGACAGTGCCCTTGGTAGTTTTTTAGTACTCAGCTATGCTAAATTATAATGTTAACAAATACAAAAGTACTGGTCAACATGCTCAAGCAGAAGAACACGTGATCAGACTTAAAACAGGCCAAAGCATCATCTGACATACACGACAGAAAGCAACACAAAATTTTGGACAGCTCAGGTCAAGCAAGTAAAGGCAGATCCTACATCTGTTTTATTTTCAATATAAATGCTTAATGATTAAAAAAAATTACTTAATGCTTTAAAAAAACCTAGGTAACTATACCTTAGTAGGAAGAAAAAAAATATAATGTTTTTTTTTCTAAAGGTGTTGGTTTTATATGTTGGAACTTCTATGGTATACCAGGCAGCTGTGGAGAAAAGGTATTGATAATGGGAAATCACTGTACTTTTTGGACACTTTTAGCATGTCTTCCTCTCTGTATTTTTAACAGATAAATGAAATTACAACTATTTCTGGGGGTTCAAAATAACAGGAAATCATCCTTTAAGGGCTAGAACTATATGTCTTGGCTGTTTCAAAGGCACTTGGAAACACCCACAAGGATACTTGTGGGTCCCTTCCAACTCAGCTTATTCTGTACTTTGATTCTGTGAGGTATCAGCATGCACAAGTCCGTGAGAGCAAAAGAAAACTGCCTGAATATTTCATTCATTTTTTACAATTCAGAATGTGAAGAATCGTACGCATTATTTTCTGGCATCAGGTAAAATGTACATGAGTCACAGTAACAAGAAGAAAAAATAGTGTTAGCTTATTTCTGTGTCTGAGAAAGAGAAGAAAAATAGAAAAAAAAATAGAGATTATCTTCTTCATGACTCTCTAGAAAGCACAAGGTTGAAATTCTGAAGACGTGTTTGAGAAGATCATTGCATAGCACACATCCTCTAAATGCTCCTTCAAAGCACTGATGAAGGGGAAAGTACATTGTGAATGCAATAACTGACCTAACTAATATAACTTAATGAAGATGTGTATTGATTTGGTTATGAGGAACTCTTAGCCTCTAAATGTATAAATGCAAAATGGTAATTGCTCACTCTGAAGTTTCTGACCTTCCCTGAGTGATGGGAGAAACATGCTTGCTTAAGTCAGACTAGAATCTTGCAAGCAAGAGAAAGATATGCAACTACCAAAAATTTAGCATACACTACATTTACCTGTTTCATATATATAACCTAAGAGTCAAAATTAAACCAAAAAAAGGCGGTTTGGACTGAAGCACAGTGGAAATCTAATAATGGCAAAGATGAAATTACTAAGGGAATTGTGGGGTGATGAAGTTAAAAAGGGACCAAACAGCTAAGCAGAATTTTGCTTCCATCTCAATTCTTGGTATATGCATTTTTCCTGAGGATCAAAGCTAATCCTACACTTTGAGTGTCTAGAAAAAATAGTGAAATATGCAAGCTGTAGCTGGCATGCAAACTGAGACTTCTCAGAAAGTATATATCATAAGAAATCTGATGATATGTGCATTAATAAGTGCATATACACAAAATATGTACCATTACCTTGTACTTTAATCAATAAATACATAAATCATATTTTCCTTAAGGGTTGCAAGCTTTCTCTTCTAAGCTGCTGTTGCTTTGTTCTTCAAAAAGTACGTCTTTGAAATTAATAGAAATTACATGTTTAATGAAGGAATGAGCAGTCTAGTTGGACAATTGGGTTCTTCTTATAAGGTCCCATTACCAGAGAAGTGTAGAAGATGCTGAACATGGCTGAGGGTTTTCATCCCACACTGTCATTGTTTCTTCCACTGAGCCTCAGGTCTAGTGGGAGGCAGAGTTGCTCAGTGTTTGCTCTCCCTCTAGGTAGAATGTTTTTACAGAATCTGCAGGTAGAATGTTTTTACAGAATTCCAAAGTAGCTGTAGTTAACCTAATTAACTGTGGAACACAGATTGAGAACAACATAAGTCTTTTCTGGTCTAAAAAATCATTTACAATACACAAAAAGAGAAAACTGTTCCTTTATGACATTTTTTTCCAGAGTTTTCATATTTTTTTGATAAGGAATATCTCTTCAAGACTCTCCTTAAGATTATTAAGTATCTTCTTCTGACAGTCCACTGTAAATTAAGTGCTATTCACCTGACTACAGTCATTGGCAAGGTGAAACTAAAAGAAGAGAGAATCTATGGTCATTTCTGGAACACATGGAAAAGGCATGTGTTTGTGGAGGAATGCTGTGTTTATTTAGGTTATAAAGCAGGCTAGACATGGAACAAATGTAGAGTTGGGAATGTTCAGTCCACACCCAAACCCTGACGACTTACAGCTTTGTAACTGATGATCGCAGCATGCTGAGGTTAACTGAAAGTTGAACCATTTTCCATCCTTCTAGTCTGTTTTAATGAACGTAATCTCATTCACTTTCTTGGATGTATTCCTAAATTAAGGTATGAACTGTCACTATTGGATACTTCTGATTTAGTTATTTGCTGCTAGACAAAAGCTCTGAACATTTTTGAATTAAATAGTTTAAATGATTGTTTCTCCAGGAAAAAAACCAAACAAACCAACCAAAACAAAACAAACAAAACCCCCAAAAAATCCGACACCAAAAAAAAAAAACAAAACAAAAAACAACCCAAAACCAAAACCATTGCATTTTACTTTTGCTTTCCTTGTGTTCATTTTCACACACTAAAATATCTCTCAACAGTAGCAGAAATAGTGACTGTGGATGGACTCAGATAAGCTGTAAAGAGCGAGCTGTTGTGGGGGAGTAGAAGACTATAATAGTCTAGCTAATAATTAAATGCACTTTGAAATTGCTGGTTGCGTCATACAGAGCTGTTGACCTATCACAAGGAAAACCAACCATATTTGTTTTTCCACATGAGCACCCACAGCAAAGGAGATAGCATCAGGTACCTACAGCTGCAATGGAAGCATCTTTGTCTCTATACATCAACAGCACATGGTGGAGAGAAAAACCAGGGTGAACTTTTAACTGACTTCAACAAATATATTCACAAATATGATTGCATTGTCTACATGCAAAAAGGCATTTTCGAAAATCTGAGATTGGACAAGTAAGAAATAAGTTGTGAAGCCCTCACGGAGGACTGGTGCATAAGACAATAGAGAGAAACACCTGGCTATTGCCTACTCTCACTACAATGTAAGCTGACAAGGCAGAATATCAAAAACCCTTTGTGCTTGTTTTGTCTGGAATAGAGTTAATTTTCTTCACAGTAGCTAGTATGGGACTATGTTTTGGATTTGTGCTGAAAACCCTGTTGATAACATAGGGATGTTTTATTTATTACTGAGAAGCCAGGGCTCTTCTGCCTCTCACCTCACCAGTGAGCAGACTGGGGGTGCACAAAGAGCACCTGGAGGGAGCACTGCTGGGACAGCTGACCCCAACTGTCCCAAGGTATATCCTAGACCAAATGGCATCATGCTCAGCATAGAAAGATGCAGAAACAAGAAGGAAGGGGGGATATTCAGAGTGATGATGTTTGTTTTCCCAGGTCACCACTATAAAGTCTCCAGCTTTCCTGGAGATGTCCGAACACCTGCCAGCTAATGGGAAATAATGAATGAATTCCTTGTTTTGCTTTGCTGACATGTGTGGCTTTTGCTTTCTCTGTTAAACTGTCTTTATCTCAACCCATGAGTCTTCTCACTTTCTCACTTCTACCCTTCCAATTCTCCTCCCCATCCCACCATGTTAGAGTGGCTCTGTCAGGCTGTTTCTGTCTGGAATTAAACCATGACAACCTTCTGTACAAAACCCAGCCCACTATTATGAAAATGTTATTGCCAGGTTCTCAGTGGGCTTTATCATTTGAATGCCTTGGAGAAAGGAAGAATCACATTCTACATTGCTGTTGCTCATCAAGTAAATACGATAGACGAGTCCCCCACTGTTGCTCCCATTCGTTTCCCATCACATTCCCCTTCAGTGAACAACAAAGATGACCCTTTTCTCAGACAAGGGATATATCACCTTGCAAAGGTGTATGTTTGAGAAAAAAGAGCTTCTATGCCTGTGCTAAGCTCTGCCTACTTCTCTCATTATGATGCAGAATAATTTCATCCAACACCAGATACAAAATGGTCCTAGATCTGATTGCTTTGTTCTTCCTTACGATTATTTATCAAATACAAGGCATAGAGGCACAGTAGTGGTAAACAAATATTATACATAATATTTTTCCTTTTCCTAGTTTAAAGTCCAAGATAGGTAGAGAGTCAGCCTACAGACGACCAAGAAGACAAAGTTTCCAAATACTTTAAGTTCGCATACTAACTACTAAACAAGTCCTTTCCCAAAACACTTAAAAAAAAAAAAAAAAAAACTAAGGCAAAACTTGTCTTGGATCATCTTTTTGAAGCTGTAACACAAGTCATCACTTTCAATGTCAGCTGAGATGGGACAAATGTGTGTTTAACTTCATTCAGCACAGAGATTTTTATAGAAAGGGAAATATGCTTTGGTTAATGTGGAAGGTGCTACCAGAAACAGCGAGCTGTTAGTTAAAAAAGAGCAAATCAGTGAGAAATGCTTTTTTCCTTGGCCTACAAAGTAGAATTATGTAATTCATAAAAAGCATGACAAGAAACTACAATACTATATTCATTTATTGGATAATTATTACTTTGACTTAGTGATTCTTCTATGTTTTGCAATCTGAATAATAAAAATGGCCAGCTGACATCATGCTTGTGCTGTTACTCAGCAAACCATCCTATAACCTGTACATTTTTGGAACAATGAAAGAGTCAACCTTGACTACTTTGTTCTGTTGCACACTCTCTCTCAGGAAGGTTTAAAAATAGGACATTTTCAGATACCATAGATCTCAGAATTGAATTGATATTTAACATTGATGCATAACAACAAAATAACGTCAAACAGTGAAATGGTGAATAGGCATGTAATAGCAAAGAGAAAAGTGAAAGAGAAAGAAAAAGGCTAGATATTTTAAACAATTTTTTGTTACTATAGCCCAAGGCTTCCTCCTGATTCTTTTCAAGCTGCAATAAAAATTACATTAAATATTTAAAATATGAACAGGCAAGTTTACTTACTGTTTCCTGGACGCCAGCGCACTGCATTTAAATATGCATTGCAGTAATGGAAGAGAAATTCATGCTTAGATCGAGTAACTTTTCCTTGAAGTAAAGGTAGCAGATCCTGTCCATCAATAATCCTGAGTAAGAAAGAATTTCAAAATCAGAAAAATAACTCAAACCTCACTTTCCTGAGAAGATATTATAACTCTGCACATCTGCTGCTTAAAAATCCCCAAATCTGAATGGCCACTTCCGACTGGTCAATTCAGAGAAAAACCTTCAGGTGCTCTTCCCTTTGATTTTTACATTACCTAAGGAAACAATTTTACATTTTGCCATTAGGAATAGTTGTTCCCTCTTTTTTTTTTTCCTTTAAATGAGAAAATGAACAGACGTAAGTGAATGAATTGCTACAACACAGTCCTTCACATATACCTGTTTAAGTTTTTGGGAGTAGTCTGGCTGAAGTACCCTAAAACTAGAAAAAATATGCTGTTCTGTGCTAGCATCCCCAGAAGCAGTGGTAATATCTCTGTCCAGCATATTATGTATGCCAGAATTTAAGACAGAAGTGATCATTTCAAATTTGAAAATTAACTGTTTATATATACATTTATCAATTACACACATACGCATATGTAAAAATATGTACAAATTCCCTAAATGCTGCTGGACAATTTTGATCATGCTTTGAAGGAGTCAGTCAATTTACATAAAAATTGAGTTATAAAATTGATGCCTTGAGGTTGGCTACCTAAAACAGAGACTAGACAAGAATAAGAGAATAAGGGTAGGTATTTATTGGAAGGGCCTTCAAAGGTACACCCTGGGCAGTCTAAAGGCTACACCCGAGACAGACCCCAGGTCACGGGTTCTTCACACTTTTATAAGTTTGGTCTATTTGCGTATCAGGGTTAATTCTCCAATTATAACTTCAGTTAATGATGTAACTACCCCAGGTTTGCCCCCCTCTTCAGTAGCTTTAGTTTACACATTTTGGGGCCTGGTGTCCTTGAGGAGCAAACCTAGAGAGGGTTTGTTATGTTTAACCAGCGTGAGAGAACAGTAGCTAACAGACCACAAGAAACTTCAGAGTTACACACTGGGGAGTACAGGATTTGAAAAATATATAAGTTAAAACCTAAGGCATCAAAATAAGCAAGGCTTTTAACTGTTTCCCTAAATTAAACTTTCAAATTGCTGGCATCAGGTGGCAGGGGAGAAATCACAATCTGCATTTTTGACCTGGTATGGATTACAAATTTTACAATAAGTTTTATAGGAAATCACTTTTTGCTGATATACAGATTAGCAAGTAATTCTTTCTTCAGCATTTTGAGCAACATCCCATAAAAAATTTTGAAACTTATGAAAAGTTTTAAAAACTCTATGTTAATTTTCATTACCTTTACGTACATGAATATTTCATTACTGTCACATAAAACATTTTTTGTTTTAGTGTAACTTCTACAAGACAGGTACTACTTTTTAAGTCGCATGTGGTGATTAAATTCTTGTCAGCAGCTCTATGCAACAAAGCCATTCAGAGTAGCACTTTTCTCAAAGGATAGGTAGGAAAACTTCCTGGAATTCCAAAGCTACCTTGTCTGATAACTGCCTTCTGGGTGAATCCCTGTATGTGGGGGTCTGTTGAAACAGAGTCTTTCCTACTTTCAGTTTTTTATTGCCTCAGTAAAAGACTCTTGTCTTGCAAGCTTGCTTATTAACAGATGCATATCTATTGAACACTTTCTGTTCTAGAGCCCGTTGATGGGAAAAAGGCATCTCCAGAAAAATGTCTCCAGTACTCCAGCATTCCTATAGCTGCTGGATTCAGAGGAATATACGAGACTTTTCTTTCTGATGCCTAATTTCTCTTCTTCAACTAGGAGAATCTCTTCCATTCCTTTTTAAACTGCTCCCTCTCAGGGACAGAATACTAATTATCTTAATTTTTCTTATTTCTCAGGAAGAATCCAGTGGAGCTATAAGAATGCAGCTGCTGGATCAAAAATACTTCAATCTAGTCCATGACCTAAGATAAAGTAGTACTCGTGGCATCAGTCTACACAGAAGAATCACAGTGGAGCAACCTGCAAGTGGAAGTTACGCTAGTATATTTGGATTTCTATAAAAGAGATCAAAGAAAACATCAGTACTTAGTATTTACTCAAGTAGTATGAAAACAAAATTCATAAGATCTGCCAGATTAAGAATGATCAGAACTTCTGAAGCTCGACAGAATTGTTGCTTGTAGAGTATCTCTCAGGACCAACCTGACTAATTTTTCATGTCTAACACTTGTCCTGCCCTGTCCTTTTCTTCAAATACTCAATGAATAATCATTAGCAGAGTGACTGCTCACCACTGGGCTTCCCCATGTGGATTCTCGATGCTTTGTGCCCAAAAGCTGTTTGTGAGTCATACATGTGTTCAAAGCATGTATGTATTAATAGGTTTCTCCCCTTACTGGATTTGGACAGCAACAGCATTTAGGCAGAGGCACCTTGCCACTGAGACTGTGTATCTCTCAAACAAGACAAAGCCTGGAGATGTAGAAGTGTCAGAAAAGCATCTTCTGAACTGTGGAAGTCCAATGGCTTTTCTTATCAGGCTGCAAAACTCTGTATGGGATTATTTTCATTCCCCAGGTACAGAGGAAAAGAAAATAAACTGAACCAAACCAAAAAATCCCAAACAAAACCGTGAGAAAAGCCTAGCTGACATTTTGATGTGTTTTGCTATATTAAGCAGGTCAAGGATGAGATCATGAAGTTTAAAGTAATTTACACTTATAGTTTCTTTTTCCAACACATTCACTCATACAGAACAGAACCCTTTTTGATACATCCATTTTTGCTTTTAGTAAGTAATCCCAAGTTTGATTTGACAGTACGTTGCTCTGATGGTATTCTGTTATCTTTTTGGTGCTTAGTGCCTGTTCTGCAAGTTAAGCTGTATTTACATACAATGTTTCCGTAAAATATTATCAGTATGTCAATATGAAAAGAGACAACATAATATTGCAAGCATAAAACCTAGTTTCTTATTTACATTCTTGCCTCTATCTTAATAGATATCACCAGAATGTACAAACCACTCATGACACTTTCTCTAAAACAGAGATGACTACGGAGCATACCTGTCAGAGGGTAACTGTGCATCTGCAAGTTTGACTATGGTAGGAAATATATCCATGTTGCTCGTTGGCTCATCAATATAGGCACCAGCCTGTACCACTCCAGGCCAACGGAGAAGACCTGGCACACGAATACCCCCTTCCCAGTTCGTTGATTTTCCACCTGAAAAATTAGTTTTGTTTGCTGAGAAATCAATTTCTTCTTAGATAATGCCACCCTGTAAGATTAAATTTCCAAATATTAAACATTCTGTCTAGCTAATGTTTACATTAGATGTATTAACCTTGTTCTTAATTTTCTTGATTTTCTACCTACTGTAGTACTTTCTCACAGTAAATTTACTAATATGTATTAGACAGAGCTTATAAGATGCATTTAAATTACAGAAAAGTAGTTGTAGGACATTAAAAAATACTTCACTGGAATCTTCATATAGAAATTGGTCTAGACAGTGTGCCCCATAGCCATGTGAACCTATAACCAAAAAACAGGAAGCAAAAAAAATTGAGTTATACCTAGATGTCTGAGGTATGAACCCAGAGAAAGTACATGATATTTTATTAAAAATGGTGCTTAATGACTTTATACAGAAGAAAGTACTAATTTAAGTATATTATTGAATTCTCCAATTAAATGCATTAGAAAGAAAATCCCTTCAGTGATGATAACCTTCATGATGCTGTGAAGAACTTTTTGTCTTCTAAACCAACACAGTTGCATCAAATGCACTACCAACTGATTGCATTCAACACTGCATTGCAGTCATTTATTGTTTCTACAAGATCCATCACTGCCCAGTCCTCCCAACATCTTTGCAGCAGGGCAACGGGCTTATTCTGTGACAGCACGTTCACCATTACTTGATAAGTAATTGACACGACTCTGTAGGGAGAGGCATCACAAATGCCATTACCAAGGTCCTGGACAGTCGTGACTATGTAGAGCACTTCAGGGTGACTTTTGAAATTAATATATCACTTGAAAAAGAAACCTCTGTTAAACAGATGGGTTTTTGATGTGGTTAAGCATGGTCAGGGCCATTTACAAACAAATTGAGATTTTTTTATACATTTGAAATGTCTGGGAAAAGAGGAATATGTGGGTTGGACTCCTGCCATTAAATGAATCAAACAGCAATTCATGGTTCAGTCAAAACTCCTATTGGCCTATTTTTTCTGGTATCTCCCTTTTTCAAGTAAAAATAAGAACAAAAGTAAAAATATTACAACAAAGTACTTCAACAGTTCTGTTTCCTCAGCATCTTAAACATCCAAAACACCTTATAAATGTTGATACCTTTGGTACTGACCCTAGGCCTTGTTATACATGCTATTTTACTGACTCCTTGATGATCTTTTGCATTTCAGCAAAGAGGGTTAAGAATTCATCTGGTTTTCTACAGGTTTTTCACCGTTCGTAAAGGTAAATAGTAACTTCAAGACAGACAATTCTTTTGTGTATAAATTTACCTTTTTCTTTTCTTGTGACTGAAGTACGATTAGCTCATGATTCTTTATTATGTCAGATTTTTGATTAATTTTTTCATGGACTTTATCGGAATTCATAATATTGAATAGTCGGGGCACATCTAGTCTGACACTGGAAAACTTAGACTTTCTAATATTCAACCTTATATCAAGTGACAATATTTGCTTAAGTTTTTTTTTTTGAAAACAGTGCCAAGATCACATCTCAACAGGACTGTCTGTCTTCTAGAACACTCTTAAAAGTATACTGTCATCACTGAGTTAAATGTAATTCCAGTCTCATGATGAAGCATGCGACTACCTATTCTAAAACTCAGGAATGAGATGTATGCACTATTTTTGTTTATATTATCGTAAAATATTATTTTCAAAAGGTAAGTCTAAAGAAAATGTAGATTTAAGTCCGTAAAGTGTTATTTGGTGAGACATAAAACGCCTTTCACCTAGCAGAAGGAAGCGTTCACCCAAAAGTATGCTGATTAGTTGTTAATGTTGTTGGGTCAAGGTCTGTGTAGATCTCAATAGACTGTCTACATCTTCTGTAGAAAGGATGATTCTCTCCCTGTACAACAGCCATTAAGTTTTACAAAGTTTGTTGGGAATTAGGTGTTATGTAGACGGAAAGATTAATATCCTGACTGAGCTATGGTGCATAGAAAATCCTGTTGAGTGTGAGTTGTTAAATCCAAACAAAAATTCAAGAAAAGCATAAAGCCAGAATATTACAGATATCCTCAAATTAACATACTTTCAGTGAACAGCTATGCCAGGAGATGATTTAGTTCATGAACCAGATCCTAATTCTGTGTACACATGACAGCAGCTTTAGGACTTAACAGTATCAACAGACAACACCAAGAGTTGATCTATAGCATAGGTAGCTTTAGGTATGACGTTCCTTTTATTTCCGTATGCCTGTCTGAACCTAGTAAGAGTGCTAGCTAGATTGGATGTTTAAATAAAGTCTCATGATACTGTTGTCTCCTGCGTAATCGGAAGACAGAGAAATTTCAAGGAAAGTGGTAAATCTGATTCCCACACATGTTGCAATTCTTAAAACCTAGATATTGGGTTGCTTTCACAGCTCTTAGGTTCACAGTACAATTTTCTTGAATAAAGCAGAAGAGGTCAGAAAAGTTGCACATTACCCAAGCACAAAGGAACACTCCACAAACTCTGATGCCCTGCTGCAAGGTAGAAAAGGCAAAATGGATTCCACAGCAGGGCTATCTCATCACTTATGTCTATGAAGAAGTGACTGCTGTTTTCCTTTCAAATGGCTAATTGGAGCATAATTTTTTTGCATCTCTGGAGACTGGGAATAGCAGGGAATCAGGGCAGGAATTACACGTCATTGCAGAAGACTGTCTTCTATGATCTTGCTTACGTGGTGTTCATTTTTATCAGAATTGTGTTTAGCGACTAGAGGTGCTTAATACCATGATATGATTACAAATCCCTGGACATTTATCATCTTTAAAACTCTACCTGTTAAATTTTGTTCAAGATACCTGCATTTTTTTTTCCTTAAAGAAAAAGAAATCAAGGTTTTATTACTGATACTTCAAACATGTAGCAAACATCTAAACGGCTAATAAAATAAAAAAATAATAACAACATGTCATTATTTTGATAAATCTCTTGATATTTAAGGATCTGGCTCATTAGTTTTGTATTTTGCTCAGACTTGACAACATAGAAACAGAGAAAAGCCTTCAACCTAATAGCCTGTATGCCTTGAAACTCTAGGCAAGCTAGGTTTTTGTTATTTTTGTTCACTTAAATTCTTCTAAAAATATTTTTTAAAAAGTGTAAAACACACCAGGCTGTATTTTCCCACGTAGCTATTTACGCTTTCTGAGTAGCTGCACCTTTCAGTGTTATATTGGACATTACCCTGCATTCACCTTTCCTGAAAAATCTGCAGGAGCAGGCAAAATACAGACATAACTCTCTTCAGTCATCCACGACATGATGTCAAATTTCCATTTTAACCTCATTTCAAATCTCAGCTAAAAGAATAGATCTTTTTTTTTCTCCCTCTGGTTTAAATTGACTGCTATTACCTAACTGGCAATAGAGGTTTTACAAAGGCTGATATATAAAGGGGAACTCAGCAGTAAATCACTATTAGCATTATGAATGATGAATAAAGAGAACTATTTTAGATAACTTTCTTAAATCACATGGATTATAACCATACCACCCTTTCCTTCATACATTCTTCTAAAAACAAAGCTTCTAAATCCAATTTATTCTCTTGTATGCTAGAGAAATGAATTATTCTACAAAGAAATTAATTATTCTACCCATCTATAGTGCACTTTATGCCATAAATATCAACAACCAAGACTGGTTACCATTGCTTACTTTATAAAATGGTCGAAACCCAATTTATTTTCAATGGCAAATTTACCCTTTATTCCTTTAATTTTTAACTTGTTTCATGTACTGGTTTTGTTAATTTTTAATCTGAGCTATTCTTGTACAGGTTAGTGGAACAGACATGGCTCATTCGGCCGTTTTTCATCTGACCTTTCTCCCAGTCAAATGAAATGATCTCTGAGGATACTTTTTGTTTCAGTCAAAATTACAAGATGGGTTGATTATCTAAAAATCTGGATTACTTCAGAAAGAATATAAAAATATGGTACATTTGAAAAAAAGGGGTCAACTACTGCTTTCTTTCAAGTCAAGAGTGAACTCCAATAAATATCACTAGATATGTCATAGCATGATTCCTGGGGCCAAAGCAATGGTCATCTTGATTTCTCTGTGGCTTACAGGAAGGAAAAGGTTTACTAACAGCTCCAAGAAACCCTGCTGAACTAATTTATCACTGCAGTATATAAACTTGTATTACTAGTAATAAATTTTAATAAAATATTGGGTAATTGATTCCTCCACTTCTTGTTTTGGTCTCACAGATCTATAGTAGATTTAAAAAAAAATAAGGGTCTAAGTCCTTAGGAAACACTAATTATTACTTTTCAGAGATATTAACAAATAACTGTGATAATACCTATTTCTAAGGCACAAAGCACTTAAAATTGATGTTGTTCAGTTTGGCTTTATCAGTGTTTGGCTCCACTCCCATTATTTCCATTAACAGCAGAACTCACAACCCACTCTAGCAGCACGACAGTAGCCAAGTGTCTGTATTGTGCTGAGTGCTTCACAAGTACAAAGACAGCGTTTCTACTGCAGGTCTGAGGTACAGGCAAAATTTACATATCCAAAAGACAGAAAGAGATGTAAGGAGATTCAACAGAAAATCCCATGTGTAACCAAGTGGGATAGATGTCAACAAGTGATAGTGAGGGAGGACTTCTACTGTCTGCATATGTACCGGTGAAATACTATAGTGAGAAAAAGTGTAGAGAAAAGTTATTGCCTTCATCGTTTACTGCTATAAATTATGTGTATATATACACATATATATATATATATAAAATAGCACGCAGAAGCTAATTCAAGAAATTACTTGCTAAGAAACTAAATAAAAATTATCACAAAATGTATAGATGCAAAATCTCAGGGTACCAAAGAAGAATATAAGGGTTTCCTTTAAAGCAGTCATCTTAAGCTGGTTGTTCATACAGAGGAAATTCTATTCATTTATCTATTCTACTCATCTTATTTGAAAGTACAAATCCAAAGTATTTGGAAAAATTAACCTTATTTCTGCTCCTAAAGGAAAGCTATGGTGACTAGCTCAAATGGACATCCTTCAATGAGGCAGCTAGTGAAAAACACCTAAAAAGAAGTCAGTGCAGGTATCCTGGAAATCATATACACAAGGAATACCTTAAAGTTTCATACTTTCAACAGACAAATATTACAGAACTGAAAAAGAAAAGCTGGAAAATTACATAGAATGTTTTAAGAAGATACTTCATTTACACCTAATACTTTCTATATTTCAATATAAAATTTTTAACATTAATGTATTTTAATGTAATTTAATTAAAATATTAATAGTATCTTGTACAAATGCCAGGAGTACTTCATGAGTTCAGGTAAGAGGCCCTCAGTTGTTGGGAAGAAATTCTTACTAAAATAGCCACTAATTTTTGTTTTAGAAGCTGTATCTAGATTTAAACCTTTTAAAGATCTTTGACAAAAACCTTCAGGAAAAGTTACTGGAACATTAATCATGGGTTAGGAGACAAAGGGTTGTCATGAATCAAAATCTGACTAACAGTCAGGAAACAAAAAGAGAAAACAAACAGCCTGTCACCCTTTGCAAAAATACCCCATAACAATATTAAGGTGCCTTGATGCTACTACGTGTTAAGCCCCTTACTACTTTAGTATATTTACTTCAGTTTTGAAAGGGAAGTAATTCACAGAGGAAAATAACAAGAAATTAGGGACAAGTAAAAACGTATCAGTTAAAATTGATAAGAGAGATGAAAGAGACAATTACCTTCTGAATTTTTCCTCTGCAAAAAGGCACCATAAAAGTATACAAAACAAATCTAAGCTAGGGAAGATATAAAAGCTTTTCCCTCCCTTATCCTATATCAGTTAGGAAATGTTATTAAACTTCAAGATTTTCCATGAAATTTGCAACTGTCCTATTTCAAAATAGTAAATGAAAGCACTGTGTTATCATGGATAAGTGGTAGAGGCTTTGCTCAGACTTCAGGAAGACTCAAAATGGAAATCCATCTTTATATGATAAAAATTTCTATAATTAATGTTAACAATCTTTGTAGAATCTAAATTGTCAGGATTCACATCTTAAACCAAGGTCATCCTATCTAGATTAGGAGGAGATCTTCTTAGGGATTTTATTTACTACACAGATTCTGATCCTGATAACTGTCAGAAAAAGGCCACTGGAATGAGATTTTGATCCATCACTTCAGTATTACTGTATAGTGTCTTTTGAAAAGGAATACTGCAGAGATAAACCAGACTATGTCCAACAGCAACTGGTTAAACACTATGTTCGCTGTGGTTTCTAATTTCAATGACTATCCAAATTTATGTTTAACTGCTCTGTAGTTAGAATCCAAAGTAATAAAACCTTCAAACAGCAATTTCGCCTTTTGCATTGAGTCTTGCAGCACTAACTTAACTGTCCAAAGCCCTCCTAAATTTTATTATTGGTGCTTATTTGGCTAGGTATCAAGAGAAATTAGTGAGTTAGAATTGTGGAGATCAGTTAAGAGCTTTTGATTTTAGGGTAGAACCATATTGCTGAGTATACTGCTCCAGCTCTGACAAGAAGGTTAAGTGGCTTGATTCATATTGGCATTCATATAGCACTCAGATAAAGATAAGTAGTGGAGATTGACTAGCAGAGACAGGGAGGGAGAAAGGATGTGTATGTCTCCCAGTTTTTTAAACTACAAACCAGAGGAAGCCAATTCCTAGTGTGTGCATACATGAGCACAAGCAGCACAAAGATTGTCCTTTTGCTTTTTTTAGGCACATTGCTATATCAGTGCCTGAGTCTCGGGCAGGTCTACTTCTCATTAATTCTGCCAGAGATGTACAGACACTTTTCATCACACATGATTTTTAATATGAATAAATTCCTATGTATGAAAATTGCTAGTTATGCAATTAATTGACCATTTCCTCTTCAGTCCTTTCGAAAGTGATGCATAATATACCTGTTAAATTAAGGATTGATTTGGAGATGCAGGGAGTGGAAGATAAAGCAGAATTCATTGCCTTTTAAAATGTTAAAAGTATATTCAACTAATTGCATGGGTCTTTTAATTTCTTTTTATTTTATTAAGAATGTCTCTCATCAAATAATAATTTTGTTTCTTACATTGTGATTATTTTCTGACGCATTGTATATTACATTTGCCAGCACAGCACAGGTGTTAACTGCAAACACGCTATTTTTACTTTTTTTTTGAAAAGAAGCCCCATTACTACCCAACTAAACCTATCAATCAGATTTTTTTATTAATACAGGTAAGATCTATTTCAAGTTTTTCTCTGCACTGTAAGTATGAATACAAATTTTTGCAAGGCTTGAGAGAAAAGACTCCATTTAATCAAAGTTCCTCAAGAAGACATACTCCCAAGTGTATTTTTTGCTTCCTTATCATTTATCCTGTACCTTATGTCTGGCACTCTAGAAGGCAAATATTTTTGAGAGCTTCTAAAACACCTCAGGCTGTGCCTACAGCTACAGATATGTAACCATATGGTTCCTTAATTACTTAAATCACTATGCAAGGCCTATGTGCTAATGTTCAAGATACATTTCACTCTGATGTTAGCCCAAGGGGACCCATCTGACAGACAGACCTCATGACTTTGGCACTCCTTGATTTTCTTATGTAGCATTTCCTTTGCAGCTCTCTTAAAATATAAGGGTCATTTCTCAGACAGATATCTACTGACTAAAAACTGTGGGGTCCTCTTGCTTGAAAAACTCACTGTATTGTTACTGCTTACTCTACACGCCTATACTTTTTTTCCTTTTTGAAGTTTTTCAGATGATATAAATCAGCAAGAATGGAAAGTTGCGCTAACATCCAAAGGCACCTTGACAGGCTCGGAGAAATGGGCCAAAAGGAGCCCCATTAAGTTCACCAAAGGAAATAGCAGGTCCTGCATATTCACAGCAGTAACCCCTAGCAAAGCAAAGTCTGGGGGGCAACTGGCTGGAAAAAAGCTCTGCACAGAGGGACTGGAGGGTTCTAATGAGCAACCAGCTGAACATGAGCCAGCAATATGCCCTTCTGGCAAGGAAGGACAACGTTCTTCAACGTGAGCTGCATTAGGAAGAATGCTTCTGGCAAGTCTTGTTCTCTGCTCAGCACTGGTGAGACATACCTGGGGCACTGGGTCCAAGTGCAGAACTCCCCAGTACGAGGGACACGGACAGAGTGGAATGAGTTCAAAGGAAGGTGATGAATGATTAAGTAGCTGGAGCATTCAATATACGAGGAGAGGCTGAGAGAGATGTTTATCCTGGAGAAGAAAATGCTTAGCGGGATCTTACACATCTGTAGGGATACACAGATTTACCTGAGAAAAGAGGACAGAGCCAGACTCTTTTCAGTGGGGGGCCCCTGACAGGACAAGAGGCAATGGCCACAAACTAAACCACAGAAAACTCCATTTAAACATAAGAAAAAGTTTTTTCATGGTGAGTTTGATCAAACACTACAGAAAGTTGCCCAAGGAGGCTATGAAGTTTCCATCACTGGAGATTTTCATAACTTGACTGCATATAATCCTGAGCAACACACTATAGCTGGCCCTGCTGTGTGGGGGCTGGGACTGCAGACCTCGGGAGATGCCTTCCAGGCTCAACTGGATTGTAGTCGATTTTGAGATTTTGTAGTTCTGTGATACTATATTTAAAAAAGAGAAAAAAATTCAGTCCTAAGGACAATTTACTTCGTTCTCTCTACAAGTAGAAGCTTCAAGTTAGGTGAAGGAATTTCTAAAAATTGCTGGATTTCTTTGATCTTGACCCCTGAAAATGAGTGGAAAACATAGCACAGCCTCTACTTGGTGAAAGAATGAAAATAAATTAATCTCTTGTAAAAAGACAAGAAGAGTCACTGAATTTCATTAAAAAGAATAAAAACAAACATTCTTACTTTTTTTCAATTAGATTGAAGATTTTTACCTTGGCCACATAGTACATCACAGTTTTGGTGCAAACCCAAGAAGATGCTTTCTTCTTGCATTTTCCAAGAACAGTTAGAGGATATTCACCTTTATATATGCCATTGTATCCTCCATGGACTTCTCCAGCACTGGATATTTCTTCAATGTGAGCTCCTTGGTCAGATGTAAAGTATACAAGAGTTTTGTCACCCAGATCATGTTTCTCCAGCACATCCAGAACTTGCCCTATGTAAAAAAAAAAAAAAAAAAA
>VZRV01007617.1:0-67273 GCA_013398115.1 Falcunculus frontatus | reverse complement strand
AAAAAAAAAAAAAAAAAAAAAAAAGAAGACATCTTTTAGGTCTTTGAATGACTTTATTAGCCTTGGCACAAATATTCGTGTCCTTATGCCTTTTTGAGATCACTTTTCACATAAACTCTCTCATACACAGCAATTGGCCCATGCAGCACACAGTAGGGCACAGCCACACAGGGCTTGTAGCAATCGGGACCATGACTCGATTGCTGCAGGGTTTCTTGAAGTACAGAATGAGAGGATTTGTGCACATCAGAGAAAAGGGCTAATCCACAGAGAACAAGTGACCTTTGGAAGCAGTTGCTCTCAATCAAGGAAGCCCCTTAGCAAGAAGATTCAAGCCACTGAGGATATCTGAAAGAGTCTCAGCATGCAGAGTAGATCTCACAGTTCGGGGGTAAAGCCTTGATGCCTAGCAACCCATAGAGGCAGCATGGCAAAAATCTCAGCGTGTGTGTTAGAGGAAGACAAAAAAAAAAAAAAGTAAGACAATGTATGTAACACCTTTAGAGTATGTGTGGTTTCATTACCAAGACTAATAATTAGTCCTTAATAGCTCATCATATAGAAAAACATCAACTAAACTCAAAATGTGCAAGGTAATAAACACACCCAGGTACACATATTTAAAAGAAGTATCCACAGAGATATGTTTTGTACTCCTAAGGCACCATGGGCTCATGTTTCATTTTCACAAAAGGCTCCTCACATTACTTTGGCACTGTGGAGGGCCTTGCAGTTATATAAATTATGCTGAAATCTATTTAGACTGAATTCTTTAAAGTGTGTTTCTGTATGAATGAAAGTGAAGCTGCTCTTTGTAACTTGCTCCAGTGAATTTTATACTGATTAGGAATCTAAAATTATTGGTCCTGGAAAATGACCAAAGCTTAAGAATATAATTCTTCACATCAGCCTGACAATGAACCTGTCCTTTAGGAATCTCAGAACATATAAAGATAATTCTGTCTTCACAACCATTTTATCTTTATTCTTTTACTTAAGCATCCAAGAATGGTCCAATTTGAATGTTAATTTTAATTTGCTAACCTGTCCACTAAGAATTAATTCATAATCTCATGCCCAATTATTGTGTCAAAGTGGATGAGATAAGAACTTTGAAATACAGAACCTTCTAAATGGTTTTCAGATAATTGTTTCTATTGCTACCTTCTTTTTCTGGATAAGGAGTAACTACTTTACCTTATTGCGACTACTTCTAGTTGTCTTTTAATGTTATATCATTCTATACCTGCCTTTTTAAAAAGGTTGACTGTCTTCATTTTTCAAATGACTGGGTCATCAGCAGTTAAATTTAAGTGATACCTGTTGGTCTTGTTTGTAAACTAGGAGCAAAGAAGAAATATAAGAGTAGGAGAATTTGTTTATGTAAATTTTGAAGTCTTGTGGGAGTTGAAATTTCCCAACAGAGCTGAGAAAATCTGTTACAAAGGCTGACATTTTAAAATTGGTGGGTTGAGGGAAAATCATGCAGATCCATCTGACAAGCCATGAGCTTGCTGCATAAGGTGGACTTAGTGCCAGAAAAGAAAGAGGCAATTTCCCATTGGCTTCTGAAATTGTATGGAGAATGTACTTGCTAAGTGATTACAATATCTCTTGGAAATGTGTCAAGGATGATAAAAAAGCGGAGTATAAAGATAAATTAGGACATTATGTGTAGGTATTCAGCCACATGACCTCCAGAGTTCCCTCCAAACTTATATCAAGCTATGATTTTTTAAGACTATGAAAATAATAATAAATTGTGCAAAAGAAATATACGTGAAGTGACGTGCACAACAGTATTTTTTTACATATACCATTTTCTGTGATGAAATTGAACTTTCAAATTCATCCTGTATATAAAACAAAATGAAAATAAAATGAGATTTGCACTCAGTATATCACATTAAATGATCTCTGGTGATCAAAGGCACTGGCAACCATTCAATAATGGCCATTTTGATTTCCCAACTAATTTGGGGAATTATGAGAAGCAATGAAAAGTGTCTTGCTATCACAGATAATTAAACTTAAAAATAAAATTAATATTAAAATTAAATATGAGACATTATAATGACTTTTTTTGTAACAATGTTCAGTAACTTGATTTGACCTGAAAAAAAAAATAAAATTCTGACACTTAAATGCTTCCCATTTTAGAAAAAAACCACCTAAATAAAATGCACAGAAATTCTCATCCAAAACTTGTTAAACTCAAAGGTAAAACTTCAATTTCCTTCAAAAGGAGTTTTAAACACAAAGAGGATTGGCTACATTAGGTTTAATTAATGAATGCTAAAATGACAATTTATCTTAGCAGCAACATTTTTCAGTGCAGATGGACTAATAGTGGTAATTCAAAAAACATTGTCGGAGTATGGCAGTCACAGCACACTCACAAGCAAACCTTCCATTTCTATTTTGATCTTGAACACTGGCACCTACTAGAATGAAAACTGTGGATAAACAGCAAAGGGTGTGCTACCAGGAGATAAGCAACATTTAAGTGCATATGAATGATGTGACTACCAATAACACAAGAAATACATTCACTTACCAGTATTTCTAAATGGTAACCAGTGCAGAAAAATGCAAGAATGCATTGTGGATGTCTATGAACAGTTATCTTTCTTGTTCAATACTATACGAATTTTGGAAGCAAATACTATAATGAAGACAAAACACATCTTATACCGTTTTCTTATTAAAAAAAAAAATTTAAAATTTTAACTCCTTCACTCTCACTATTTCTGTATCTTTCAGAGACTTTAGAATTAAGTTAAAATTGATGTATAAATATTCCCAGGCAATGGCAGTTATTTTAGCTGCCTGGGAAGAGGTGAATCACAGCAGCAAAAAGACTTTTTAACCTGTTGATTAAAAAAGAGAAGATGGGCAAATAACTGAAAGTGAAATGCTTTCATATTAGACATCAAGGACAGTAAGATGAATTGTACCCAAAGTGCTAGACATGCAACTCGATGAGCAACACACTTTAATGAGTGTTGTGAACAGATAAATGATGTCTGAGTAAGAGGATATGGTAAAATCGTATAGCTTCACCCACAAAATATGACTGGAAATATGTCATATGTCATGTGCTCTTGAATTAGAAGAATGGGGCTCCAGCTGGCTTAGTGTCCCCTGTGAGTTCTATCACAGGCTTCAGAAAGCAATACAAATTTCAGTAGAATTTTTGGATGCAAAGAGTTTATACAGAATGTGAAACTGTAGGATGACTAGGCCAAAGCTTTGGAAAAACCATGGCTTTGTTCAAGCAATGATACCTTACTATCCCCAGAGTAGGAAATTATCAATAAAAATGGAAAGAGTTTAGATTATAATACCTCACTTGAAAGCCACGTTCTGAAAAATTAACTGCTGTACTGATCCATGTAGATGGTACCAGTTAATTTTTTGAACAGAACATATTTGGAAAGACAACATTTCTGAATATCAAAATCAAACTAGCTGAAGGAGCTGCATAATTTCTGCAGCTATTTAGCAACTTGAATTTCAGATCAAGCTACTCCTACCATTGCCATTCTAGGAATGTATTCCGCAATGTAAGTGACTAACATTTTAGCAGACAAAGGTGTTAGATCATTGGACCTTTTTCTTCAATTTATTTTTTTTAAGATATAAACTAGATTGAGGACTGCATTAAGATGTTACTTGTTTTAATCAGTACATTAGTATTCCAAAATTTAAGTGAAGCTTCTTCTGAAACATACTGAGGAGCACTCTCTATATTCTGCTCTCCATTCTTGCTTCAAGCTGTGTAAAATTATAAAGAATTGTTTCATTCTGAATATGAAAATGCCAATTTCAGTGGAGTGATAACCATGGGAAAGTGAGAAGAGCAATTTACTCTGTTCTTTGGAAGGAAACACAGTGCCATGCTGCTATTCAGCTTCTCTAGCACAGCCTGAAAGGTAGCTGAACCAGCCTCGCTAATGATGATTGCAATCGCTGAGTTTTGACTCATGTAAAGCTCCTACTGTATGCATCTACATGAAGAGATAGGGTTTACGAAAAATGACTATTCATTTGTAAACAACGTACAAACACAGAAAAACAATAACATCTTTACAAATGTGTTAGTGATTTGGAAAAGTGTTCAGAGGTTTAGTCAAAAAAGCATATGAACAAATGTATTTTATTCAAAAATTATCATCATTTCAAGTCAATAGGAAATAAATATTATTTGTATCAATTCAAAATAATTTAGAATATTTCTGAAATTGTGAATGAAAAGATAGAGGAAACAGAATACCTCTGTGTAATCTAGGCATTAGAAAAAAATAGTCTCTCTACTTGTGAGGAAAACTTAAAAAACAGTTTGCCAGATTCAAAAAAAAAAACATGTTTCAGAAGGAGAATTAAGGACCTGTCTCAGGAAAAGACAATTGACAATAAAGGAAATTCCTGTAAATGTAACACTCTTCCAAGTACAGTGAACTTTCACATGCCTCTCTTATATCCAGAAACTTACAGCAAGCTTGAGGCAATTATTGAACAAAGATTCCAATAGATCAGCCTGGGAAAATAAGCCATCACATCACTGCCTAGAAGAGGCAGTTTGATTGTTGTTGGGGTTTTATTGTTTTTATTTGCTGTACAGAATTTGCTACTGCTGCTCATGTTTGCTTTTGAATAGCATCATTAACCAGAATCACAAATTGTAGTCAGCTCCAGGCATTCACCTCTGTGAGTGGCAAGCCTTTGAATAAATGCATAAAATCCTACAAATTAATGCTACATGCATAAGTATTTGGAAACCCAGATTTCTCCCAGAAAATATATTGATGCCATTCAACTATATACCCATAGGTTTCCTACATAGTAAACCTCTTGGGAGCCCCTTTCTGCTATATCAGTTTAAGGTTTTGCCACAGTTAATCATTTCTTCAGGGCTCAAAGGTTAAGATTTTTACCTTATGAAAACTTAATGTTGCAGTTTCTGCATAACATCATTCACAAGCTAACAATCATTTTAATCTCTATGTTTATTTTCTGTGATGAAGAAAAGATACTTTACTCTAATGGACTGATCTGATTACAGAATCCACCGACTAAAACCTTTGTATTAAAACAAGCTTATAACTAAGACCAAGACAACCCTATCTTAATTTTGGCTTTTGTACACTTCAGGTTATAAATATGCAAATGTTCCTGTGGTATGCTCAGAGCCATCCAGTTTCCCTTTGATAAATATGTAAATCAGTTTGTCTCTGCAGTGGGAAGTAATTATCACTTTCAGACCTAGTCATTGAGCACAACATTTGAGGTAAAGATGGAAAATAATGAAACCATTGACAGCAACACAAAGAAGTGGCTGCACATATGGTGAACAGTACATAAACTCTGTATGCAACTTGTTTAACATTCAGAGCTACAAGACAACCACTGTAAAGTGGAAATTCTGGGACAAAGCATTAGCATACGCTATGGCACATTATCTAGCCAGTCAACAGAACACATCCACCTAAGAAGACAAGTGATTCTCGTAAGGGGGACATTAACATACGAACCATTAATGTGAGAGTGAATACTAGGTAGTACAACTCTTTGACTAGAACAGAAAATAGATGCATAACTAATTACAAAAGGTATAAGGTTCTTCCTGCAGAAAGAAAGTAGAGTGTATATTCAGTACAAAGCCTTGAATCAGTACTACTGTGATACTTCTTCTGAAGAAAATACCATGGAAACAACCCACACAATCAAGTCTTCTCCAAAAGTACAAAGTTGGAGTCTCAAACGTGCTAAGCTCCTGCTATGATAGGTAAGTGGGATCTTCAATGTCAACAGGACATTCTGCCAAAAAGTAGCATCTCGTTATGAAAAAACACATCTATATTAGTGTTTTAATTTGTAACAGGAGTGCATATTTACAGCAAATTCAATCATGGACAGTTAACATATTTATGTTTCCATAGCAAAGCCCTCTCGGATTTTGTGACCTGGATTTCTTTCAAAGTCTAAATTCAAGGACTAATTCTGGGAATCCAGCTAAGGCACTCACACTACTGATAGGCATTCAGTCAAGGACCACAGTAGATCCAGTCTGAAGTGGGTTTCTTGTCTCTGCTGGTGTGCTGACAGCCTTTTTCCAGCTCAGAAGACAGTTCAGACCTGCCACTGTTGGCAATTTTAAACATGGCAGAATTGATGAATCCTCCACTGAAAGTGCAGGGCAGGCACAATCCAGCTCAACCTGTGCTTGCTGTAGATACATTGAGGGTGGGATTTACATACAGCATACACAAAGCAAAAAGTATGGATTTTCTTATGCAGCTCACATGTCCTAAGAATTTGGCCCCAAAAATCCTGATTTCTTTTCAAAGTGAAGTAAGGTAAGGCAATTGCCCCAGATGTAACTACCTACCACTAGAAATCAGATAAGAAGGTGTTAGGTCCTGATAGTCTGTAGAACATCCAACACTTTTCTGCTAGATTCCCCTAGACTTAGAGTGGGACAAGGAAATCAGCAGAAGTGCTCAGAAAAGGGCAGTCTTTTAAACAAAAACCAAGGCAACTTTGGTATGGAGTCAGCTAAGCTATCAGTGTGAACTTGCTTTTTGTTTGGATTTGGATTGCCATGTAGTTGTAAACTTGAAATTCACTTGTGACTGTTTATACAGTTTTATAAGTACAATGTGTCTTTCAGACCCTCAGGATAAATTTTCAGCATAGTGCACACCAGATTAGGTACCCACACTGCTCAGCAGCTTTGAATAAATCAACCAAGTTTGACTTATGCATAAGGTTTTTCCCAGAGATGAGTACCCCATCTTTTATTTTTCTTATTCATATAGGTTCAAATTATTTTTTAAATATGAAAGATGGACTGATACTTCAGATATGTATAAATACATGTGCATAATAAAGCACAGAGTTAAGATGTCTGAAGACCTGTAAATATAGCAGCAATATAGACAATGCAGGATGGAAAAGTTTCCCACACTACAACACTAATAATGGATTATTACATGTCAAAAAGTATAGCTAATCAGTGGCTATTTACTTATTAGTATTTAAATTACCTAATAAATGCATTGCTTGAAATTCACTTTTAGACCTTACATCTGTTGAACATAAGTCTATGTATTTCTAATGTAAATCTTGATTTTTAGCCTGCTTAAAATGCTAAAATATGAGAGACGGTCATGCAATTTTAGGAGGGTCCATTGAATTTGCATTTTGCATGACAGCTGTGATAACTTTTTGGGTAAATCTGCATCTTCATTCTGCACATATCTAAGATGCCATTTCACACATACAACTAAGATGCATAATGAAAAAGACATTGTCTCATTTCCCACTTTGAGGTCTCCCATGTTTTCCTCCACATTATGAAAGGGATTTCTTTAGGTGTGACCTTGGCAAACTGTAGTGACAACTGAGGGGTACTATTCAGTTTTGAGTTAGACTGTCAGGTGAAGTTCAGGTTTCAGGTATTTGATCATTCCAATGTATGCCGATTGTGACTGATTGAATAAATGTGGAGAGATAAAAGAAACTCTTCTGTATGTCTTCAAAGGTTTAAACATTTATTAATGTCAGACTAAGTTTTAAACTGAATATGTATATGGTCCTAGATTCAAATGCATAATGACAACATTTTGCCAGATTAAAGTGTGAAGAATTATGAAGAATTTAAAGCAGGGCAAATAATTTAACCCCCCATTTTAATCCTCTGCACTTTTCTGAAAACTTCAAAGTATTTGCCAGTTGTTTATTTCATTTTTATAACTTTTATTACGTAAAATTCAAACTGTGGTAAAATTGGCTGACATTAGAGTATAAGCATTTATTTGTCTTTCAGAAGCCAAATTTTTTCCTCTTTGCTGAATTTGGAAGCAGATTTTAAACACTTGCTCTAAATTACATACCATAAGGTTAAAAGGAGTTTTATCAAGATTGAGTTATTATTCCTCAGAAGTCTCAAAAAATTTAATTTCTTGGTTTTCTGATTTTAATCATGCAAATCGAATCTAACATGGAAGTAGGTGTGCATTAACTCACCCCCAATACACAAGACACCTTTTTTTTTCTCCTTGACGTGAGGATCACCATGCAGACTTGTTAATTCACCTACTTCTCCAACTGCTTTTGGAAAACTCAGTAGCTCTTGTGCCTAAGTGCTACTAGACACTCAAAGCCCACTGTGAAATCACCATCTCCAAAACATGCTACCTGTTAATGAATCTCTGTACAGACAGCGTTACTACTAATAAGAAAGCAAAACTGACTGTGAAAATTGTCTCAAGGGACTTTTCCACTAATGATGTAGACTCCACTGTGTCTTCTCTAGATGACATTCAGAATTTAGGAAAAAAAAATACAAACAAACACGTTGAGAGACACAAATTATGATTTGGCGCTTTTTCCCCCCAGTATACGTATGTGTGTTAAATATGACAAATACATGCTGACTTAAATTCCAGAGGATCTTTTCTGAAGGGAAGGCAAATCATTTTTTCAGGTCATCCTCACTGATGACAGATTAGTAGCTCAAAAAGATTACTCACTAGCTTATGAAATGGCACTTTGTTTCCTTAATTCATCTTGAAAAAATATTCACAGCCTATTCAGAAAGAGTTTTTGTTGAAGTTTCAGAGTAGTATTCAGGAGCACAGCAGATGCCTATGAGGGAAAAAAAGAAAATCTTCCTTTTTCTGGTCTGAGGCCTGGAAAGAGAAAAATGTCATCCTTGTTTTAAATTGGTTGGGAAATACTTGAGGACTCTGCTTAGGCCAAGGTGTATTTGATGCCCCTAAGACATGGTGGAGTCATGAGGTCAGAGAGGGCCATCAGATCATTAGGCTCATTTATTTTCCTGTTCTCTAATTTTGACTCATATAATAATAAAACCATAAAATGAGTATGTTAAATGTGAAATTACTAATTAATCTGAGTTTACAAAGGTTTAACACTATGAATGCTGTGTGTCATTTTGTTTGTAATCAGAAGTTACAAAAATTGACCAATACATTTTTCCTGTGTGAAGGCAAGGCAGACTTCCGAAAGGGCTCTGCCTTGCATATAATGATCACAGGGAGACGTGTTTTTTAGGATAAATCTGAAGGCTAAATGTGAGATGAGGAAGGATCATTCACACAGAAACACCACAGATCAGCTGAAATATTTACAAAGATATATGGAACGAATTAGTCTAACTGTAATTAGACACTATTTAGGGAAGAGAGGAGTCATTGCCAAGGTGAACTCTCCAAAGAACAGATGGCAAATAACCACTTGAAAGCCTCAATCAGCATATTTCTTACGTATGGGAATAGCACTATTCCTATGGATACACAGGCAGGTAGAAGGTTAGTTCCTCCCCATTAATGTATGATATTATAAACTAATCATTTCTGAACCTATAAAATCAAATTTAAGAAGTTGTATATAAACAGACGGCTTTGAACAGGAAATGTTTGGAAGCTTCACATTTCACATGAATAGCTCTGTAACACACTGGTGTCTCAGTATCATCTGCAGAGAGAAGTAAGTACAATCCAGCAAATAGATTTCTGCTCTAGAAGGCACTGGAAAAGTATGGCTGGCTATACACAGGAACTGACTCTATTGTTATCAAGATTCAACAAGTAAATATGGTAACAGTGGGATAGAGTGTTTGCATACATTTCCTGATTATGTATTTAATATTCCAGCGCCTCCTATTTAAAAATATTATTTTCTACTCTTTTACTATGAATTCCTAAAGTTAGAATATAACAAGGGAAGTAATTAGATGTCCCATCAAAAATCAGTTTACATTCTGAGAGGTAAATGTGATATTATTGTCTAGTATTTTTTTTTGCCAAGAAAGTCCTCAAAGCTCTCTTTAACTAGGCTGTCTATTTTTTATGAGCAGCACCTGGGGGTTATTGCACAAGTAGATTGGCTAACCGCAGCAGAATCACACAAAAGCTGGACTGAGAAATTTGGTATACGGAGCTTGACTACTTCAGCTCTAAATAGGCAAGAATATTTAGGATATGTCCTGTAGAAAGGTTTTAGGATTTTTTTTTCTAAGGAGAACTGCCAATTTCATGCCTTATTAAAAAAATGCTGGTACAAAGGCCATCATAGCAGCACTTTGCTCAGAATACCCTGCTAAGATGTTCAAACCTTGTTCTGTAGGATGTACTGGTTACATTATGACTCACTCTGTCCTGACTTTGGTTTGCAAGGGGCCTTCAAAGATCATCTAGTCCAACTTCCCTGCCATAGCAAGGGACATCTGCCACTGTATCAGGTTACTCAGAATCTGGCTTTGAACACTTCCAGTAATGCAGCATTCACAACTTCTCTGGGCATCCTGTTCCAGTGTCTGATCATCCTCATTTTCTAATATTTCTTCCCAATGTCCAATCCAAATCTACCCTTTTGCTGTTTAAAATTTTTGTCCCTTATCCTGTCACTACAAGTACTGGTATCAAGTCTTTCTCCAATCTTTCTTATAATTTATTCTCCTTTATATATTGAAAGGCTGCAATAAGGTCTCCCTAGAGCCTTCTCTTCTCCAGGCTCTCTCTCAGCCCCGCTCTCTCAGTCTGTCTCCACAGGAGAGATGCACCAGCCCTCATAGACATCCTTTGGGCCAGCCCTGAGAGGCCCACATCTTTCCTGTGCTGGGGACCCCAGAACTGGATGCAGCACTCCAGGTGGGATCTACCAAGTGCAGAGTAGTGGGGCAGATTCACCACACTCGCCCTGCTGGCCATGCTGCTTTAGATGCAGCCTAGGACATGGCTGGCTTTCGGGGCTGCAAATTCACACTGCTGGCTCATGTCCAATTTTTCATTTGTCAAACTAAAAGGATAAATTACACGTCTTTGAATTATAAACAAATAAATTTAAAAAGTATTAATTTATTACTTGCTTAATGTATGCTCTGGGATTTTTGATGTCAAAATCAACTGAACTCTGGATTAGAAGCACTTTGCTACCTTTTACACAGCAATATACTATACACTGAATTACTATACATTTGCTATACTTTTCACGTTACCACAAGTAGTATCTTCCTTGACTTTACTAGAAATAATGAGGCATCTCGATCTATTAATTTCTTTCAAACATCTGGCATTAAGTTCTCTTTGGATTTGCAGGAAGACGAAAGTTCATACTGCTTTTCTGGGCTAGGCCATTCCTTTTTTTATGATTAAAATGCAGTTACATTTGTATTATTTCTTGTTTCCTGCTTTCTTTTTAAATGCCAGTCTGATTCAGAAATGAAAGTAAACTTGATTTCTAACCCACACTGAGATACAAGAATCTAAAAAGCCAAAATCCTTTATCCCCATTACAGTGAAATGGCAACACTACTATAAAACCATGTAAACTGAAGGACCTAAGTTAATCACACTTAATTGTAAGCAAAATAAGTGTGACATTATAGAGAAGTGCATCCAGTAGTTTGCTAAAAGGGAATTTGCTGAAAAAGAAAGATTCCTCTTTTCTTCTCCTCTTTCTCCTTCTTTCTATTTTCTCTGGAAGGTGGTTAGGAAAAAGGAGATAAGGGAGAGAGAGAAGGATGCTCTGCCTTCCCGCTTGTGATATCATGAGGCTTCAAGATCCATTGAAGCTGTGGAATATAACTTCATGCTGGTCTAAGGCAAGAATTTGATTATCCTGGAGTCTTTTTTTGCTCATCCCAAGTAAGCAACTCAGCCCTTAGGGGTCAGGTGTTCCTTTGGATATTGAGCTTACTACTGTAACCTAAACTCAGTTCGGTGTTCCCACAGTTACTGCAAGGTGCTCTTCATGAGGAAATGTTATAAAGAAAGTTTCACGGGCAGGGAGGGAGAATGATTTAAAAATAGAAATGTGTATACAAAGTCAAAAGAAAGCAAAAACAAAAAGAAAGCATTGAAACTAGTAAAAAATACCCTGAGTGCACTGTGAAACACACAATCCCTGCCCTGCAAACATAAGTATTAAAAAAGAATGGTAAGAAAGAAAAATAAAGATTCAGTATCAGTTTTTCTTAAACAGCATCCTAAATTGAAATATAAATGCATTTTTTTACAACCAAATGGTGAGGGAAAAAGCTGCAAAGCAAAATTACCACTTTACCAGCCTGCCTTTCACTAATCACTGCATCATTACTCTACTGGTTTCCCTAGCCCTAAAAAATTCATTATTTATCTCATTATTATATTTCATTATTATACATAAAGTAAAAAAGCTTTCTTTAATGCAATATAAACAACTTTTTTTTACAAAAATAATGATCTTTAGTAGTATTACCACCCTGTCTATTATATAGTGTGGTTGTTTTAGCAGTCAAATGTACCATTGAAAAATTACCAGCCAGAGTCAATAAAAAGGCAGTTCTACCAACTTCATCAATAAGAGCTTATTACCACCTGGAATTTGAGCCTTGTGATTCAGCAGTGTGAAATTTCCGCATGGAAATTTACTAATAGGAACGAGACTGTTGATGAACAATACAGAATCGATATTGCCATAAGCTTTATTGTACGATTACTGCTTTCACTCAGAATTAGGTCACCTTTTTTTAAGCAGTACAGTCTCAAAAAAATTAACATACATTTCAAAAGGAGCATGAAAAAGTTTAATGTCTCTCTCCAAAAAACATCATGGATTATTTTAAAAGAATCTCTAGTATTCTCAGCATCAACACTGAAACTGAAATGCACATGATCAGTTTTAGGGTTTTTTCTACAGCTAATTGATATGCAGCCAGCTATGAAAAAGGAAAGAAGACATTCCCTGAGTCATCACAGAAACTGTTCATATCATTATAGTTCATATGTTGGCAAAGATATTTAATTATCCCTGAAAAATACCACTTAATCCCCAGGACCAGAAGAAAACCTGAGTTCCTGAGTCGAGGTGCACATTCTAACCTCCAACATGGATCAAGACCATGAAAGAAAAATGACTTATCTTTTCCCCCTTCACAAATCCCATGCCAGCTGAATTAAAGTCCTAATGCTTTACTATAGATCCAGATCTGGATTAGTGGGTGACTAGCAACAAAGTTGTATCTCAGTAGGTAAAACTGAACATCATCTCTGTGTCTCAGTTTTTCTTCTGGGAAGCAGATTAATGAGATTCCCCTATCTTACAACGGCTTTGTGAAAATGCTTATTTGCAAATCTGTTATACACTGTAGCAAAGTACTGACAGAGAAAAGATGAGAGATGTCAAAGAATCTGTCTTCAAAACAGAACTTCAATAGCATGTGTTAAATAAAACATGAGAATTCATATTGAACAATGAGGAATACACCTACTGTTGAGAAGCTGCTCATTAAGAAGGCATTCTGTGATGAGGAGATAGGATTCCAGTAGGAAAAAAAATGGCACGTAAACATGTGCTAAAAAACTGTACCATAAGACACAAGCATAGGGAGATCAATTTTTTTCTGTCTTTGAGTACTTGACTTCATAGTCTTACAATGTTCACTTGTGCCTTCTGCATGTTTGTATGCATTTATGGGCTGTATCAGCTATGTTAAGGTACTGGGTAATCCACTACAAAATTATCTGAAGGTACAAGGAAGAGGCGTGGATGAGAAGGTTTAAACACCCAGATTAAAAATCCTTGACATTTTCAGTTTCTCAGTTCCTTAGTTTCATATTTAGGCTTCTTTCATAGATGTGCAACAACTACTGGCAACATCCTTCTCTGACTAGCACAGTCACATTCTTTGTAAAACCATGATTACAAGCTCTATAAATACCTACACAGATATGCTTTCAGTGTCCAACTCTTGAAGAAAAGGATGGCAAAAGTCATGTTCCTAAATCAGGGCTGGAAGTTAAAGGTTGACAACAGTAACACTTTCACCAAAGCAAGTAAAGTCTATCATCCTGATCCCTTGTTCTGAATGACTGATTTACTAAATTCCTGTGGAGTTTTTCTAGGACAGTGCAAATGTAATTTTTCTTAGAAGCTTCATGGTATCTGTGCTAAAAAGGTTGTTATGCAGAGCCAGTTGACAAGCAAAACATTTAGCTGCTTCCTTAAAATTGTTTTTCCAGTCTATATTTTGGAGATTATCTACAATTTGAATAAAGTTAGCCCCATTCTGTTTCCTCACTGCAAGCTTCATCTGAGTATTCATAGAAATCACTGAAATTCCGGTAGGTCAGTTTTGGCTTAAATCTTTGCTGTGTTCTTAATCCCACTGATAACGGTTTTCCCTACCCACCTTAAGCAAGGAGCAAAATCCAACCATACCATTTATATGTAAAATTAAACTTCAGAGGGAAAGGTTAAACAAAAGGTTGGTGGCATATTTCATTAGAGAACTTCCTATCCTCCTTGCTTGGATTCATCCTCCTTGCTGGAGTCATCAGGATTCTCTTATTTCTATTTTATCTAAAACAGGCTTTGAGATTTCTCTTACTAATAGAAATTAGTTTATCTAAGAGTAATGCTAATTTTTTTTTCACCAATTACAGCATTTTGATCTAACAATATGTTAGATGTCATTTCACTGGTTTTGTATTAGACCAGATTTTAAGAGCTTCATAATTAATAGAAAGCCTTCATATTTTTGAACATTACATGATTACACTTTTGTAAAAAAGAATGCACAATGCAGTACCACATCTTGTGCTGACTAACTTCTGCAATATCAGATGCAAATGAAACCTCTTCAGAAGCTGGCACCAAATTTTAAACCACACAGCACTACTACCACAGACTGCATTACACTGAATTTTTCCATCATGGAGTACTAAGACATTATTTGAACATGACTGATTAAGAAGTGTTACAGAAATGGCTGCTTAAGATGTGCCTTATAATCTTGTAAATAATGTTCTGAGAAGGAGCTTTGCTGTATACAAAGATGTGATATAGAAAAAGGAAACTGTACTTAAGGAGGATTAGGTAGATCAGGAGGCTTATCACAGTGGAAATGGGAGTCTTTCATCACCTAGTCACTTCTTAAATTTGGTCCCATTCAGTAGTGACTGAAAGTCATTGCTGCTTAGTGACTTATGAAATGGGTTTGGGTTTTAGAACAGATTGCAACTGGAAAGCATCCATATCATAAAAGGCAGAACCACAAATGTCTTTAATCTGCACCTGTTTTGACAATTTTCCCAGATGTGACCTAAGGAGTGAATGTGCTTCAAGAGATTAACTACTGTCTTAGCGGAAGAAACAGTGTCTTAATGCTAGGATAATAGCAGAATGGCAGGACAGAGTGGGAAAATTCTGTCCTAGTCACAGAGCCTGTACTGGCTGAATACCTTCTTCCTCAGAGGTGCTGGCTGAACATCTTTTATGATAATAAAACCAGCCTAATATTAAACCTTATAGATTTGAGATGTATACCAGTATACATTCAGAAGAGCAAGGTCAAGGAATGCACAATCAGCATCAGACATCCATTTCCAGATTTTTAATTCCATCTTTAAGTTTTCCAGCTCAGCCGACATTATGTCAACTTCACAGTAGCTGGATAAGATCAGTGCTTATCGCTGCTTCTGATCATGTGGCATCATTGTGCTTTGCTTATCTTTTAAATCAATGTTGCTCTGTTACAAATGACTACATGAAGTGAAAAGCCATGATAAATTAGGCTTATCTCAGTGTGCAGGAATTTTTCTTGGAAAAAAAAATAAGGATAGCTCACTCTTTTTTTTCTCAAACCAATAGGAATTTATTCCTTTTTTTCCTCTCATATTATTAATAATGATTATTTTGATTTTTAGTATAATTCAGAGTTCTCAGATTTGTGGAACATTTTCAGGTTGTTTGTTATAGAATAGGTTTCTAAATAGAGGTTCAAAGTATACAAACACTGCAAAGTGATACAAAGGTGAGAATTCAAAACAACAATCACTAACAATTACATGTAAAAGAAGAAATATTGATTTCTGATGGAATTTAATAATACTATGCTGTTTACCAGAAGGACTATAGTCACTGTTCAGTGTTGGAAAGAACATTAAAAAACCCCAAAAAACCCCCAAAAAACCCCAAACACCCAACTTGTAGGAATGTAAGTTCAGGCCAGAATAGATTGAAATAAATATTAAAATTAAATTTTAATTACTTTGTAATTAAAAATAGTAAGTCAGCTTTAAGAGCTTAAAGGCTTGTAAGTTTAAAACAATTACTTTAAAAAGAGAAAAACATTACTTCTTTTTCTCTTTGCTTTGTGAATGCGTTAGACTATGTTACTTTCATCAGAGCAAGAATTCCTATGAGTCTTTTGGGCATAATTCAGTTTTCAGTCTCCTAAATATATTACATTTTCCAAAGTAACTTTTCTTTTGTTTCTGAAAGTATTCTTTCCATCTGTTAATGAAGTGGTTCTATTACTAAAACACAGAAAGATGCCACAGGGGTCATTAAAAACAGTTTATATTAAACTGGAATAGTTTTCACTTAGACCCTTGATTCACATCATTCCAGAGTAGAATAAAGATTAAAAGTAGAGGACGTGATCAAGTTCACATATTTAGCATATTAACTATTTAAACATTCACGAATTCATCAGATAAAAGGTACGTAAGGATTTAGTTTTCATCATTTCACAATTGGGTGATACAGAGATTAGGAGCCACAGCTTAATCCTGCACATATTATTGACATAATATCTTTTACAATACCAGGAAATCTCATCAGGGAATAAATAAATTAGATGTTTTTCATGAAAGTCTGGAGCTGGCTTGGTGGAGCTTCCACCCTTCTCTTCCCCTTTGAAAGTGCTATGTGAAGATGTGTATTTATAGCCAATTCCTAATCATGATAATAGTGGAATCAAAGAAAAACAGTGTGAAAAGTGGTCGCACTTTCAGTTAGTCCTATTAGATTGTACCCCAGCTGGCCTTCCTCAGTGAAGTATATTTTACATCTGCCCTGCTACATTTCAGTATAGGGCACATATTGCCCCAGAGAGTTGTGTTGCAGAGTATCGCAAATGCTTCAACAAGTCATAAACGTTCTTCATGTAAGGTTCAATTTCTTCAGATATCTAAGGTTTAATTACATAGTTACATCTAGTTAGAAAAAAAGGTTATTGGTTATTATTTCCTTATGAGGAAAATCTACTTAAGATGTCATTAGCATCCTCAAGATTTGTCAATCACTATAGTAATACAGAATCACAAAATGGTTTGGGTTAGAAAGGACCTTCAAAGATCATCTAGTCCAGGCTCCCTGCCACATTGTTCAGAGCCCTGTACAACCTGACCCTCAACACTATCAGGGATGAGGCATCCACCGCTTCTCTGGGCAACCCCCCAGTGTCTCACTGCCCTCATCACAAACAATTAATTTCTAATAGCTAACCTAGACCCGCCCTCTTTCAGTTTAAAACCATTGCCCCATGTCTTGTCAATACAGGCATTGGCAGCAAGTCCCTCTTCACCTTTTTTATAGCCCCCTTTTATACATGGAAAGGCAGCAATAACATCTCCCTGGAGCCTTTCCTTCCCCAGGCTAAACAATCTCAGCTCCCCAAGCTAAAGAACCTCAGCTCTTTCAGCCTTTCTTCAGAGGAGAATGTTTCCAGACCTCTGAACGTTTCTGTGGCTCTCCTCTAGACCCGGATGAATTACTCCGGGTGGGGTCACGCTAGAGAAGAGGAGGAGAGTATCATGACAATGTCTTGCTTCCGTTTGCTTCAGAGTTCCTTTGTTCTTCTACACCGATTTTTAAAGGTTGTATTTGATTTTGTTTCAAATATGATTTGACTTTAGTTAACAGCGTTTTTTGTTTTCTCCAGCATCTCACAGAATAACTGATGTTGGAAGGGACCTCTGGAGGTTACCCTGCCCAAGCCTGCTGCTTAAACAGGGCCACTTGGAGCCCTGGACCATCTCCAGACTCCACCACCTCTATGGCAACCTGTGTTAGTGTGTGATCATCCTCAGAGTAGGAAAGTTTTCCCTGATGTTCAGAGGAAACCTCTCATGTTTCAGTTTGTGCTCATTTCTTCTTGCCACTGGGCACCAATATGAAGAGCCTGGGCCCATCCTCTTTGCACCCTCCCTTCAGGTATTTATATAGGTTAATAAGATACTCTCTTCTCCAGGCTGAATAGGGCTTCAGTTCCAGCTCTCCCAGCTTTTTCTCTTAAAAAATGCTCTAGTCTCTCTTGTAACCCCTTGCTGTTCAGTAGCTCTCTATCCCTCTGGTACCGGGAACATATTGAGCTATACTCTTCCTATAAAATTCTCTAAAACCTTTAAGATATTTCAAATAAAAGTTACATGTAAGATGCTTTGGGATTTATTGCCTTTCCTTTCCTTTTCTTATAATTACCTAACATTGAATGACTGTAATATTTTCTTGTAATATTAACTTGATCCAAAAACTGGTCAAAACATCATGGCAGAGAGGCAGTTAAGTTTTTTCAGCTTTCAGGGCATTCATATAATAAAGATATCCAGACAAGGCCCCCACTTTACAGTTACCTAGCCCGTGTCAGACTAAAATTTCTGAGACTTTTTTAAATCTAAGCCTTTCAGTTGTGATAATCCTACAAAGGAAGAAGACCTGATATGTAGTCCTGCTACTGCTAACAGAACAATAAACAGCCATTTGCAAAAGTGGTGTTGGATTAGTGTGTCTTCACTCAGCTTGCATGTGAGTCTACAGGGGGCTCCAAAACTCTTTGCAGTGCTCTGTTTCGGATTAAATTAGTGTAATGCAATTTACACCAAAAACAATTTCTGAACATACCCATTTTTCTTCCTATACTCAATCAGGAATGAAGGAAAGAAAAAAGGGAATAGAGGAAGGAAGAAAAGGATGATAGTGCATTCATTGATTCATTCATCATTTCTTTTTCCATTTTTAGACTGTAAAATTATTTCATCTGGTCTCATATGAATTATAATTAATAGCATTAATAAGGTGCTTAGCCTACATTGAAAGAAAATTAATGTTATTAGCCAGAGAATAATTCTCTAAGGCATGTCACATGCAGTGACATTATAACTGTGAATGCTTTCAACATTGAATTCTGTTATGCACACACCAGTATGCAAAAGCAATAGACATACATGGTCCCAAACCTTATCAAGGGGCTTTTTAATTTCGGTTTTTGACGTGGATTGTAATAATACTCTTCAGTATTGGCTTAACAAGTCACAAACATGAAATATTCAAAGAAGTATTTTATTCTTGTGTCTTTTGGGCTTTTCTCCTCCTAGCATGAAGATTGCCTTGCAATTGAATAATTGTCCAATTTGGTATTGATTCTCAATAAATAAACAAATGAAAATGGAATTGTTTCGCATGTAGAATTCTGAGTCTTGAATGGACTTTTCCATCTTATGAGAAAAGCTTTTTCTTTCTCTCTTGAAAATGGCACCTGAAGTCTTTCTGATTCCATCCAATCTCTCAAATGAGGAAAAAAATTTCAGTTGCATTTCATTCTTCAATCTTTACATCTTTTCCATCACTGCTACCTGGCAGTCCTAACTTCTACTCTTTTCTACTCTTTTTTTTTTAAGTCATCCACAAGGGTCTTCCACAACATGTCTCAGTCAGCAGAAAACACACTGTAAATTTCTTTCAGAACTGAGTTAAAGCTGGTGTATTTATCCTACCAAAGGTCAATGATTTCTGATGTTGTTCTACAATGTAGTTTTCTATACACTCATTTTTTCTTCATATGATGTGTTTTCTTTTCTTACAAAGTCTTGCAGCATATTGTTATATTTGGGCTATTTTGTTCTTATTGCTTTAGCAAGTTATATTCATCTATGCATAAATACTAATTTCTGTCAAGTGAATGATAAAACCTCAATTTCTGAGAAGTTTGCAGGATTCACTTTTTCATCTCTTCTAGACCATTTTTTTAAAACTTTTCTACTGTAACATCTTCAGAGGCATTTGCAAGAACATACTGGTTACTGACATCAGCAGTACAGTGAATCAATCTACTTTCTCTGACATAGCTGATGCATTAAGACTGGAATTTTCAGTGGAGGCTAATGGAAATAAGTACTCCCTTCAACTGAAAAAAAAGCAAAGCTACATTATTCCTTCAGATTCATTTGGAAATGACAGCCATAACTTTTTTTTATCAGTCTAATAATGGAGGCAAAAGTAGCATAGGAACTAAACACTTTTTCTACCTCCTGGAGCAAATATGCCATCTCTCATCAGTGAGATCTTACAAGACATAATCTAAACTGAGTAACCAGATCCCAACTGAAAAATAAATTGTTACTTTTATACTAGTAAATGACAGTTGTGAATCTGTTTCCTGATTAAGCTAGCTCTACTGTTCCTGATGCTCCTGTAATAAACAGGAAAGGACAATATACAAGGAATCCTGTGTATCTCCTCTAAGTTTGTCCTAAATTCCTATATTATCACCATTAAATTTGTATCTCTGATTTATCCCAAGCTTCTTAAATAGCATGCTTCTGTCCTACAGTTGGGTTTATTTGACACATTTCCTAAGAGCCTGTGGTCATTCTAGAAAAGAGCAGTGGTTTTCAATCTATTACCACCTCTGCATCACTAAATAGCCTGAAACAGCAGCATGTCAGCTACCCTGCTTTCCAACTTGCTGTTTAAGCCCTAGAGACACTCTCTGGGGCAGCAAGGAAACAGCAAAATGTAGCGGCAGCAGCAAATAACCAATTAGGCTGGAATAAGTCAAATATTGCACAACAGAAAAAAGGAACAGTAAAATCAAACACGGTCAGTAAAACCAGTAGATTGCTACAACGTGGATGCAAACAGAAATGATAACACACACATTCTTTTATCTAGTGCAAGTACTCAATTGACCGAATGCTGGTGGCCACTGACAGACGTAGTAAGGATTCAGGGTTGATAGAAGTGGAAAAAAACCTGCTCTCTCTTTACAAAAGCTGATTTACAAGAGAGTATTGTTCTGTTACCGCCTACATTGAAAACCCTTCCTAAGCACATCACAGTGTCCCACAAAGTTTTTCCCAATCCTGCAAATACTGCAATGAGTACATTACAAATCACTGTGTATGCTGTGCTGCCTTTTGCCCACTCATTCTGCAACTTGACTTCTTGATGCAAAATCTGCAAAGAAATACATGTTTAAATGCACATGCTGGCATAATTTATGTATGGACCAAAGGTAAGTATCTGTTTATAGCAACTTAGTCAGAAAGTTTTCTTCAAGAAAGCTAATTTTTACTGACTTGTATTGAGAAGAGAATCAATTTGGGGTATACAGGAAGGAGGACAATAAAGTCATCTTTACCTATTATAATACTGCTAGTCTACAATATGATTATTTACAAATATGAACTGTTACTTGTTTTCACAGGTGATTATCCCTGGAATCAGAAAAACACTTCAATACATCTTGAGATACAGGAAGTTGAAAGATGTAAGGACCAATTGCATTCCAGCCTCAGAGAGAATGGAAAGCGCTGAAAGGCAAATTCATTGGTTTTGACTGTTCTTCATAAACAGAAGTGGATCTCACCTCAGTGATTTCAGTAATTCAGAGAACTCACAGAAATAATTAGCAAATTAGTTTTGCCAACAGAGCATATGAGAGTCACTTCATTTGAAAATATTTTGATACTGATATCATATGGTCACTTTTTGAATTAATATATTGTTTTATAAGGATAGTTCGAATGGGCGAGATGCACCCAGAAGCTCAGAGGGCTGGATTTAACTACTCAGCTTCAAAAATCCACAGGTAAATGTCCACATCTCTGCTAAGTCCATGCTGTATGGACCACCTTCACAAAGGAGGGAATGGGCTTTTGTAGGACACAATAAATCTGGCAATGAAGTAGGTATTAGAAAAGCTCAGATTATTGTGCTTTATAAATGACTGTTTCTTTCCCCTAAGTATAAAGGACAAGTATGACAGACATACTGTAGACACAAATTGCTGGTTTGAATTTGGTGAACATGAACACAAGTCATTATGAATTCCCTCCACTGCTGTTAGAAGCAGATGTAACATACCTACACTCCAGTCCATTTCCTCCACTGCATCACCATATAAACCATGCTTGCTCTTTCCTTTGAAATTTTCTGAAGCATATAGAGCGGTATGGACATGAAGATAAGACAGGACAAGAAGAAATGGTGCATCAGTGTTCCTGGAAAACAAAACAAACCAAAACCACAAATCCTTAGTATATATTATAATAAAATTTCTACAAATAAATCTTTCTACAATACAGTTAAAAAAAAAAAAAGCTCCCTGTCCCCCCACAAACAAACAAACACCAAAACAAAACAAAAAAAGGTGAAAAGGAATACTGTAATTGAGTACAGGGTAATTCTAAACAATCACACATGCTCTTTCACTGAAATAACAGCAAAAAGAAATGACAAAATCTAACTAATTATTATTTGCTATATATATTGAAAGAGGTCTTCTTTAAAGGCAGGAATCTAGCAGTTTCTGAATACAAACACCTCTCCTCATTTCACAAGTATGTATTTTAAAACCTGAATACAACTGCTGTTCAAAAACATACCCTCAGAACTACGTATCTATGTGAAACACAATTTCCTTCCTCACAAAGTCAAGTGGAAGCTGATCAACTAAACTATTATGAGGACCTAGGTCTTTATCCTGGACTAAGGTATATGACCAAATCTCTTTTTGTTTTAAAGCTCTGTGTGTGTATGCATGTGACTGTAAATAACCTCAAAGTACATACTGATATAAAAATTTTTCTTAAAGTAATGAACAGTCTCCATTGTCTTCTATTTCCTAAACAGATACAAAAAAAAAAGAGTGCAATAAGTAGACTCTCTGCAAATTTTGCTGTTCATGTGATCTGTCAACACAATATTTATGATCAATTCCAGCAGGCTGTGAAAGCACAGCTCAAACAAGTACTTCTCCTTATGCATTATTTATAGTACTTTATTTAAAATTGTGCCATACTAGTCAAATTTACTGCTATATGCTCTATCAGCATTTGCAGTACATTATGCATATTGTAAATATCAGCTGAACCACAAAAGCACTAGCCACAAAACTTGTTTGGATCTCACCTTAAAGCACACACAGCTAATTGCAGACTATTTTTAGTTTTGTTTATCATATTTTCCCTCACCAAACTCTGGTGGATAATACCTCTGATTCATGTCAAAATCAAAGGAAGACCACATATTTCCTCAAGCAGTTGGTTCATCCACTCTTTAAAGAGGAGAGGCACAATACAGGCATGCTCATAAAAAATATTTCTTTAAAATTAACACAAAAATCCTAAACTTTAGAACTTGAAAACAAAGTCTTTTAGTAAAAGAGATTAATCTGATAGCAATACTTTCCTCTTAAAGAAAAATAATTAAGTTTAATCTAGTATATTTATGATCCATTTTTCCTCCCTCTTTGGTTGGATCTGGTTTTGCTCAAGTATCATGGTTTAAGCTTTTTTTCTACTGGCATATACAGTAATACATAAACACAAAATAGGAAATTTTTATCCACATTACTCACTTAACAAGTGTGTTTCTGATGGGGATTTTTTCTTCCTAAAAAATTCTTTTTCTTTTAAGGAAATCCATAATAAATACAAGTTTCTTCATGTGGAAAATGAATAATAAAATATTTTAATTCTCTTACAAATATTTGGGCATCAGTCCTGTATTACCTTAGTAATATAAAGTACTGATCAAAAAAAAATTTAAGACAACATTTTTCATAAAAATCCACTTTCCACAAAGTTGTTTGTTGCTATTTGAAAGGTCATACATACGAGAACTTTTCACAATTGTAGCAACAAATGACAGGAGGTTCCTGAGTCAATTAAAAAGGCTGAAAAGATCATCAATTGAAGTAAAAAAAAGATGTATACTTCAAAGTATTTAATATATATATAAATGCAGTACTGACCTTTCATCAGAGAACTTTACTGCAAGGCAGATGATTTTTGTTTTACAACTTGCATTTTTTAATGCCTGGGATTATTGTTGACTTTTTCCTTAAACACAGTTCACTGAATTGAGGTTAATATACAAATTCTAGGGTGAAACACCACAATAAATTATTTTATACTTTTAGCACTGCAAGCAAAATTTAGTTTTCATGCAAACTACATTGTTCTAATGCTATAGAGACACCGCATCCTCATAACTGCCTACCTGCTTTGCTAAAAGTGAGTATCAATAGCCTCCATTATAAATGTTATTTTCAAGATGTAATAACTCAAGTTTTTTGTAGTTTGTTTGGTTTGTTGTCTGTTGAGCTCATACAAAGATCTAACTTTCATGAAGAGTCATCAAACCAATGATTTATATGGAAGGGCACTACATCATTCTCTTTTTTCTAACTAAAATTGACAGCTTTTGACTGACAGCTTGCTGTCATGTGTAGAAGTGTCTCACCTATTATTAGCCTATAAAAGATCAGAGGCAGCTATTTATCTCCTGCCAAAACTCTTAGAGGAGAAACATAACTGAATACTTTTACTCTGACCTTGAAAATGGAATGACAATACCAGCTAGTAGGCAGGAGAGAAATTTGACAATAACAGCTTAACTCCTGAACCACTTCAATAAACAGCTCTTTCAAAAATGTATTCCCACTATCTTTTACACAGCCCAAATCTCCATTTCAAAAGATTTGAGATTTTTTATCCTCACATGAGTCACACAGCTTTTTTCAATTTATCAAGTAGCTAGAGAGATTACATACATCTGACATAAGATATTCTTCAGGGTGTTTTTAATGGATCTTGAAAACATCTTAAAGTATCACATCGCTCGTGACTCCTCTGCATTGCAAAGTACCGGGTTCTTCTTTTTTATTGTGAGGTGCCTTTACACTACTAAAGGATTCAGGTCAGGCTTGAGCTGAAAAACACAGCTTTAAAGTGGGTGAGAGAGCAATTAAAACTAATCTGACTTCGTGCTTCAAACACAAGTCTTTTAACTTTTTTCCTGCAAATCTGCTCCAAAGCTTGCTGCTTTGAAAACTCCTTGGGCAATTGTTTGCTTTTCTGTGCACCAATGTGGCACAGCTGACACATTGCAGGGAAGAGATACCACCCAGAGGCACCCGGACAAGCTCGAGAGCTTGGCCCGTGAGAATTAAATGAAGTTCAACGAGCCCAAGTGCAAAGGCGTGCACCTGAGTCATGTCAGTCTCAAGCAAAAAATGCAGGCTGGATGAAGAATGGATTGAGAGCAGACCTGAGAGGACCTGGGGGTGGTGGTTGACAAGAAGCTCCACATTAGCTGGCAAAATATGTGCTTGCAGCCCATAACACCAACTGTATCCAGGGCTTCACCAAAACCAGCATGACCAGCAGGTAATCCTTGAACACTTCCAAGGATGGGGCACCTACAACTGCTCTACCTGTCCCAGTGCTTCATCACCCTCTGAGTAAAGAACTTCTTCATAACACCTAGTCTAAACCTGCCCCCTTTCAGTTTAAAACTATCACCTGTCACTATGATATCTATCTGTCCTTATAAAAAGTCCCTCTCCTTCCTTTTATAAGCCCCCTTAAGGTACTATAAGGCTGCAGTGAGGTCTCTCTTGAGCCTTCTCTTCTCCATGCTGAACAACCTCAGCGTTTTCAGCCTGTCCTCGTACGAAAGGAGTTTCATCCCACTGATCATCTCCTTGATCCTCCTCAGGATCCACTCTAAGAGATCCACATCTTTCTTGTGCTGAGCACCTCACACCTAGACACAGTACTCTAGGGGAAGCAACAGTGGGTCAACACAAGCAGATGGAAACATAACATTTCCTTTCCTGTAATTTTCCTTTTACTAAAAATGTTCTTATTCAGTATCCCCCCCAGTGGGTAAATTCATTAGTGCTTATTCCCCGTGGATGCCTCCTCTACTTCCAGATTAGATCACCAGTAAGACAGTGCTCTTTGTGATAGGACTGGCTGAATGCACTTCATTAAACCTTCTTGCTCCTGCAGGAGGAAAAGTCAAATTTTGGCTTAGCTGTCTCAAAGCAGGACTTTGTTCTACATGCTGGATTTTGTTTTCTTTTAACCGCTAACAGTGCTAAAATTCTTGTTAGTCTGAATGAATCCATGAATGAATGTTTCTTTTAAAAAACATAACTTCAAAAACAGGTGTCATATTTTCAATTTTTTTCAAAATCAGAAAGAGAACTCCAGACCACCTGGGGGTAACTTATCAGAACCAGAAAAGGTGTTGAAAATGCAACAGAGAGAGGGGAAAAAATGTAAATATATATAAAATCTGACTCTTTCTAGTAGATATTAAAAGTAAGATTTGTTACTACTCTGTTTGCATCTTTAAAATACTTCTTCCATGCCAATAGACAAGACACTTCTACCTCTCCAATTTCATGCCTTCATTGCTTCCTTTAAATGCTTAAGGTACACAACTCACATATGTTTTTATTTCCTTTCTATATAACCTTTTTTCTCCCCCTCCTAATGAACATTTTCGTAAGCATGGAGAAAAAAAAGAAATTTCTCATCTAGTACAAATCGTACTCATTACTAAACCCTCTCATCCATGAAACTTTGGAGTCCAGTATACAGATTTACTTCTGTTTAAGAAGTGTCCCACTGACAATTCAATCTGCCACTCATTGGAGAACTAGTGAGGTCCCTAATCATTTTCAAATGATCTAAAGATTTAGTATAGCCCTGTATGAACTCACACCCTTTTCCTGTTTCCTTGTTCAAAAGGCACAATCAGAGGCCTGAGAGAAAAGGCATGAAGATCCAATAGAGTGGTTACAGCTTATAAGTTACCACATTTTTTAATATATGTGCACATATACATTATATGTATACAGAGATACAAAAACTCTTCTCTATAATTTTTATTTTGCTGTAAACGATAAGGAATATTCTTGTAGGACTCATAAAAACACTTGATTTCAGAACTCTAACTCCAGTACAACATGACAACTGCTAGATCTTAAGACCTACGGAATAGATATATGGAAAAACTCTAACCACAGTCTGCTAGAGTAGGTGACAAAAAATTTGAATAGGTGCTGCAACAGTGTTTCAAGGAATAAAATAGGATAGATAAAGAGAAAATTTACAATTTATTAACTGTTATCATAATATTTGGAAAACTATGCTTATGTAATCTATGACCGGTAAAACCAGGCAAGAAAATTCTTCAAATTCACCTTCACCACAGCTTTTAAATATAATCACATTTTTATTTAAATACTGTTTTCCAGAAAGTAGATTTCATTAAACATTTAAAAAATTTTATTTATTGTGATCAGCTATAGAAATTTGTCAGAGAGGTATTCTGTATCACATAGTGGTACTTTTGTGTTGTTAATTTCTGATACATTAGAAACCAGACTCTGGCATTTTGCAAAATTGGATTTTCTGTGCAGCTGGTCATTGAAGGGCATGCTGAAGATGTATGAGTGACAACCACAATGAATTTAACATGAAATAATTAGCATCCATTTGACTTTCAAGTACGTTATAATACCAAAAGAGCATTCTGATAGGCTTACAATATGTAAACACACTTCCTCCGAGAAAAAGCAATTAGAGTTAACATACACAGAGCTCACCTGCCCACTCACAATTAGGGTAAGCAACTGAATCACTACCTGTTTTCACACACCAGATCTGACATTTGTAATTGCATACATTCTTCTTCAGTGCCATTTTTGGGCATTGAATTTTGTATTTGCTCTTTTTCAGTCTCTTGAGGAACAAACAAAAATTGTAACATGCATACACTGGACTAAGGAAGATAAAGTACAATACCACCTCTCCAAAAACCAGACCAAAGTAAGTACAAGAGCATGTAGCTATACGCTATGAAGAAATTATAAGGCTTTAAAAATACAAATTCTAATAATTATATAGAATCACAAGTCAAAGTCTGCCGTCCAGCAGTCCAAGGCAGTAGTTTGAAGACTCCTCTCCTTATTTTGCTAGGAATCAAAAACTCTTATGATTTTGTCATCCCGTGACCGAAGAGCTTCCAGCCATCACAGCACCCACCACTCTTTCTCTGTTCACAGAGAGCAGGTTCAGCAGGGCCCCTCGCCAGGTTGCTTCACTCACCAGCTGTGTCAGGAAGTTATCTTCCATACACTCCAAGAACCACTTACACAGTTTCCACTGCACTGCATTTCCAGCTCTGGTAAGCTGAAGTCCCCCTCATGAACAAAAGCCAGGAATTGTGAGACTTCTCCCAGCTGCTTATAGAATATTTTGTCTTCTTCTTCATCCTGTCTGGGTGGTCCATAACATATTCCCACCTTGGTGTGTACCTTGTTGGCCTATCCCGATTCTTACCCATAAACTGTCAAATCTATCACTACCATCATTATGCTCAGGATAATCAAACCACTCCTTACTATAACGGTCTACCCCACCACCTCTCCTTCTTTGCCTATTCCTTCTGGAGAATTTGATGTTTATACATGGTAAGAAGTCACAAAAGTGAAAATTACTGAGAAACAGCTAGAAAAGAGAATGCCCGGAAGTCCATCACCTGAACTCCGAAGAACTTATAGAGGTAATATAGGCAATAGGTATATTGAACTTACATAGATAAAGCACTGGAAAATTAACATATATATCAATATACATTGTATATAAATATAGCATTAAAAAAGCTTTACAGGAAAAAAAAAAAAGCTTTACAGTGCTGTTGAAGATTGGAGCTTCGTAATATATTTATTGTAAAGATATTTAACCAATTAAAAGACACATGACATCTGATGATTTTTAGTTTGATGACAAAATGTGTATTCAGAACCAGTTAAGGTGAAAGCTTGAATTCTTCAAATTCAGGATTGTTTGCACTCTGATACAATTGTGCACAAGGACTACCAGTGTCCATGACTAAGCTTACTACTTAATGTATCATCTAAAAGGAGACTGTGTGACAAACTGAATGTTAAAACATGTGGCTAAAGGGCTGAAAGACCCGGAATGACAAGAATGCTGTCAAGCACTGTGACTTCCAAAAACCTTGTGGCCCCTCACTTTTGCAACTTGGTTGCCTCTTGTTGGCCATTCATCTACAAATGGCGAAAGTCAGTAGGTTAGTCATAAAAGCACTGGTCTACTGATGCTCTGGAGTTGATAGATACGAACTCTATCATATCAGAACTAGTGTGTCAAAGCAAATACTGATTTTGTTGCTCACACTAATACATGGGACAGATCAATTCAGTGAATATTAATCTAATTACTCATATCCCCAGGAGTAAGGTTTATGGTCATGTCCATTGCATGTGGGTTCATTAAAGGGCACATTTAAGATAGCTCAAATGCCCCAATTGCTTCTCAATACCTTAACATGTTTGAATATTCTCTTATATAACATTGACTATGAAGAGTCTGGGTTATAATTCTCATTGTAATTGCAGCACTCCTGTAACAAAAGTTGTTATAAATTACGAATATGTGCTATTAACCTGGACTTCAATTTAACATCACTGTTGTCTGAAAACTACACTAACATTTGGGGCCAGGTGCCTAAATGATGTAAAGCCACTTACCTCCAGCTGGGTCAACAAAGCCATGCTGACTAGATGATACATTATTTCGCCAGTTCTAAACACTGGGGTCAAAAACCAACACTAATCTACATGGTAACACTGTGCATATTACACATATTAATACAGTCAAAAGAGTTAATACAGTTAATACTAGTTTCCTACCATTGATTTCCATCTTGAACTCACCTATTTTGAGGCAACCATTTTATTGTCATGGCATTAAAACCAGTGAAACATTCACAGATACCCAAAACACCACCTCTACAGGCACTTTATATACTTGTAAATAATTGAGGAATATACCAACATATACTTAATGTACTTGAGAGTCCTTTAGAATCACCAAATGCTTGGTCACTAAGCAAGTAATCTCACAACAATTTTCAACTGTGTTTGTTCCTGTGTTTGTAATAACAAATTTATTCACTCTTAAATTGGTTACAATGTATCTGAGAAGGCATCTTTATATCTATCCCCATCACCACAAGGAAATAAAGACGGTTTAGTTCATTTATAAATACTTTCGAGAATGTTGATTGTTGGGAAGACTTACTCACTTAAGGAAATTTGTTATAAAAACCATTTTTTCCATATAATGTGCAGAAATGGCCACATCAAATATTCATAATGATAGAAATGACAAAAAATTGCAGTATGAGACAGAGATTTTAGATAAACATTTTTTCTTGCTAACAGCTAGAAGCAGCTGCTGTGTGCAGTCATTAAGTCTAGAAAATTTAGCCACAGATTCTTTGGTACATGTTTTCATCCAGCAATGACACCATATGCATGTATTCACAGTAACTAGTGCTACATGCTTTAAAGAATAGTAATTCAGAGATGTAGAAGAGAAATTCATGATAATAGTAATTCTATATCTTAGAACATGATTTTACTTTGATTTAGTATTTTTAAAAATGCTGCAACCTGTGTCAAAAACTGTGGAGAAAAATACACACACATATTTTTTCCATAAGTTAAATTGATTAAGTATTTTTTTCTCAAATATATTGATTTCTATTTTAGCATATACAAATGTATACTTTTTTGACTTAATCCCATTAAGAGCCGTGTGGTGACAATTATGGCAAAGTAACTGACTTAGCAAAAATGAACGATGACTTAGGATGGTTTTGGAAATCCAATGTTTAGGTGGCCCAATGTGATGGCTGTTAAAAACATTGTTTTCAAAAGACCCGTTTGTTTCACAGAATCACAGAATACAGAATGGGTAAAGTTGGAAGGGACAACAGCGGGATCATCTGGTCCAGCCTCCCTATTCAAGCAGGGTCATCCCAGAGCACATGGCTCAGGAGTATGTCCAAACGATTCTTAAATATCTCCAGTGAGGGAGACTCCAAAACTTCTCTGCGCAACTGTTCCAGGGCACTGCCACCTGCACAGTAATGAAGTACTTCCTCATATTCAGGTAGAACTTCCTGTGCATCAGTTTCTGCCCATTGCCTCTTGTCTATTGCTTGAAATCACCAAGAAGAGCCTGGATCCATCCTCTTGAGACCCTCATCTCAGATACTTATGTACAATGACAAGGTCCCCTTTCAGTTTTCTCTTCTTGGGACCAAACAGGCCCAGCTACCTCAGCCTTTCCTCATAAGAGAGATGCTCCAGTCCCTTAATCAACTTTACTGCCCTCTGCTGGACCTGCTCCAGGAGCTCCATGTCTCTCTTGTCCTCAGGATCCCAGAACTGCACACAGCACTCCAAATGTGGCCTCACCATGGCTGAGCAGAGGGACAGGATCACCTCCCTGCTGGCAATGCTCTTCTTAATGCCCCCCAGGATACCATTGTCCTTCTTGGCCACAAGGACACACTGCTGGCTCATGGACAGCTTGTTATCCACCAGGACCCCCAGGTCCTTCTCCACAGAGCTGCTTTCCAGCGGCTTTCACTCCCAGCCTGTCCCGGTGCCTGGGGTTATTCTGTCCCAGGTGCAGAAGACAGTACCCTAATTTCTGAAAATCAAATCTTTTCAAAATTACTGTCATAAAAGTGGAGTCATCTAAAATGCCAGTACCTTAAAAAAATTGCTATATGAATGCCTTTTAATGGATGTATCAACTCCATGATGATGAATATTTCCCCATTCCAGAAAAGTAATGGACTATGACTCTGCATTGTGCTTTCACAGAATTAAGTCACACCACAAAAAAACTTCCATATTTCAAGTTACATTAAATTCTTAAGCATTAAAGTCCCAAAAAAGTTGAAAATTTTTGAAAAAAAATTTCTGAAGCATGTAAATAAAAACGTTTTACTTTTTATAGAGAAATTAATTACATACCCAATAGAAAGAAACCAGTCATTCCCTGTTGCGGTGGCCCAGCCCACCTTGGGGCTGAGTGACATCAAGTGGGTGGACTTTCCCGCCCAGGACCCCGACCCCGAGGGCGGGACCGAGGACTGAGGTGCCTTCCCACCAGGTGCCACTCTCACCGTATCTCCACCCTAGTTTCCAGAATCCTCTATGTTCTTTCAAAACCCATTGGTTTACCCCTTTATGTATATTCATACCTCTCGTTGAATATTCATTTAGATCTGGAAAGGTCTGTACTGTTTGATTCCCCATTGGTTTATTCAAATTTGTTCCTCCTCTATGTCTTTGTGATTTGTCCCCTGTCACCCCTTGTCAACTCCTGGTTGGCTTATTCCTTTGTTCCCTCCTTGCTCCGCCCCTGCTTAAAAAAGCGAGCAACCAATCCTCTTGGCCCTTTCCTCGTTGTCTCCCCTTTCGGCTTGCAACAATAAAGCTGGGATTGAAGGCAACAGAAGGGTCCCTCTTTCATTCCTCGCCCTTGCCTCGTCGCTTGGCAACCACCTCGCTGCAGCCTGCTCCTCTGTGAGCCTCCTTCAGGCAGCCCCACTGAAGGCTTCCAGCTGCCAAACTGAACTCTGTTGGCCACGCTGCCGGAGCACAGTAACTGTCGCCTGCCAGGCCGCTGAGCGGCCAGCGAGCAGCGCGTAACAATTCCCACCAAAAAGATTAACTTCAGTCATCTTTTAAAGGAAAACAATTTGGAACATATATAATGACATATTCCTTGTGCCCACCAGCTCACATTTTTTTCTAATTTTCAGAAGCACTGTCATAATGAAATGCCAACAATAACTTACAAAACAGTTAGAAACCTACCTTCCAATAAACTGCATGGCTTCTTTTGTCAGCCTCTGAGTAAGCTTCTCGTAGGACAGCGGCTGCTGGATAATCTGATAGTCCCTCATTAAAAAGCAGTTTAGGTGTCGAAAATGATAGAAGAAAAAAATCAAAACCACAAGTGAAATTGTGATTATTAACAATAAGTAACCCAATGCTTGGAATGGTACTTTGAGGAGGCCGATGTACTGTACTATTGCCAAAGACACAAGGGCTATTCCAGTGATTTGGACTGGAATGACAAGGGCTTTCTGAACCCCTTTTAAAAATACGCTGCCTTGGCCAGGTTTGCAGTCTCTAAAATTGGTCACGGGAAGGCCATAAAAGTAATCAAATCCATGACTGTGGGGGTGGTGACAGAAGTCATTACTGCTTTCACAGTTCATCCCAAGATGCCACTTTCCTACAAAGAGAGAAGGAGAGGGAGTATTTTTGTAGTTATATCATCAAACTTACTTTTAATGTGCATTATTTCAAACATGAAACTGTCACTATCTGACTGATATCCCCCTGTTCCCAGCATTTATTGTGTGGATCCCTATTTAAACTTTCTTTATGCCTTCATAAAAGATTTTTTTTTCATGTCTGCCTCTTCATCTCAGTTAGAAATAGTTTGGCATGGCTGCTGCTGAAGAACATTAAATTTTGAGTGGGCTAGCAGGTCACTGAAGAGCAACAGAGCCCTAAAAGAATGTTAACTTTGGAAATTAGGCCTTTGTGCATGTGTACTTGTCATAAGAAAACACTATTTTGTAGCAGCTACTGATTGAAGAGGAAAAAACATTATGGAATTACAAAACATCTTTTCTGAAATTTTTCCAGGAAATAATTTGCTTAGTTAAAAAAAAGGAGAAAAAAAGAAGAAAAAACCAGTAACAAATAGGAAATAAATAAAGAATATGGAAATTATTAAAGCATTTATTATTTAAATGATTGCAAAATCTCTGAAATTGCCAATCTTTCTCAAAATATTCATATATATAGTGAGGGTGATTATTTTGAATTTATGTATTTCATATATATTAAAAAAACCCAAACAACAGTAACAAGTAAATTGCTGCCAAATACTATCTCTCCCAGCATTTTGTCCCACTAGGAAATCACTTTAATTCTGCAATGATGTTGGGCAGTCTAACATAAGAAACCACTGAGCCTGATTTGCATTATACTAATATAATCTATATTCATGCTGACTACAGTAAGTATCTAGATAATTCATTCTATGACTCAGGTACAAACTCTTACCATATGCTTATGCATTTCTTAGCACAACAGATCTAATTGGTAGCTGTTATTTGAGTCAAAATGCATAATTATAAAAAAAAATTCAAATTCAGTTAAGCCTATTGAGATAGATTATGGATAGAGCTATGCTCTTTGCTCTCAGCAAAAAAATGTGTTGAATATTTGAAAAAGCATGCTGGCCTTGACAAAACAGATGACATTATATATTGCTGGGCCAAACTTTATTTATTTTTCTGAATCAAACACCTAAATATAACCAGCATAATTCAGGGGTTGTGATCCTAAAATAAATAAACAAGAAAATCTGCAAACCCAATAAGTCTTCATTCCCGTAACTTAACCCAAAGAAATTCGAAATATTTGTTTTAGAGACTTCAGAATACACATGGCAGAAAGTGTAAAACAGAAAAAAAAAAAGCATATATATAATTTTCCCGTTTTCCAAATCACCCCATCTTTTAAACATCTGTAAGAAAGTCTTGATGCAAAAAGTCCTGACTACCTCCTTCTGGGTCTACAGAACAGCATATTCATCCTGCACTTCTTCCTTCAGCAGTGACAAATGCAGGTACTGCAGTACCAAAGAGGGTGCACATGGGGATCTGTTTGGCTTTTTCTAATTTTAGCAAATGAGCTGGGTGTTCCTATTTTTCTTCCACAAATAACAGAAGTGAGGTATAGGATGAGACTGTCATATGCTTAAGTTTATCTGTCAGCAAAGGAAGAAAAACCACAGAAATCTTGAATCTGAGTTGAGTCCAGTTGTCCTTGAACATCTCTTGATGATCCTAAGTTAAAAATAACTTCTGTATATCATCAAAGGAGGTATAAAACATTTTCAGGTCTGCTTATGTGCCAGTGAAACAAAGGCCTCTACACTCTTCTCACTCCATCAGAACTTTTACCTGCCAGACGGCCCGTCACCTGAAGTGGTATTCTGCTTTTTGTGAGCAGAATGGTTCTTGTCACTACTTTTGACATGGTCCAATGAAAATTATTGTGGTCAATTATAAAAACAGCAGTACACACCATTGCACTAAAATTTCAGCAGTTATAATGGTACTATAAAGGACTAGGTAAGGCTGGAACACTGATTTCCATTCACAGCAAACAAAGATGCGTATTTTTGAAAAGAAATGCTTCCATTTTTCTCTTAGGTTTGGATAACTCTCTTAATGGAATAATCATAAAGCCAGATGTGTAATAAAGTGAGCATGAAACAACTCTCATCAAGTTAGATAACTGGTTTAAAGGTAGAGGCTTATAATCATGAACATAAATGATCTTCAGGCTTTATTTTTAATTTTTTGTTGCTATATGTTAATCTCAAGGCACCTATAATTCAGTAAGAAAATATGAAAAAGAAACTCAAACAAATTAAGTATACCTTCAATATCACTTATTATGATATAGAGGGGTTTTTTTTAACTGGATCTCAACTACAAGCAGGATAGAAAAATCTTGCAATAACAAATTAGGACAGGGGAAAATATAGGTCCTATTTTTATCGAAAGGGTTTTAGCAAGCACAACAAATTGTTCAATGTCAAGATGAACTTGGGCCTCAGAAAAAGATTTTTTGAGAAGCAACTTAAGCCAAACAAAGCAGAGAGCAGGTTACTGGGAAAAGCAGCAGAAGCCCTGGTTCAAATTATATCGGCAGCTGTGACGGAATGACACAATTGCCATTCTCAAATGGCTGGGGAGGTAGAAGGTTTTGATAGATCCTGCACTGCTCTGAAAAAGCAAGTGATGACTCGGTCCACAATACATGTTTTGTTTCACTCCTTGTGACAATAACCCCTGCCTTGAGCTAGTGCTTGAACAGATTACTGTAATGTGCTTTAGATTCTGGGGCCCTTCTGAATTCGAGAGCAGTGCAAAATGCTCTCATCTCTTTGCCAAGTGATGCTTCATAGAATGGACACTTCATACAAGCATCACAAGCATTTCAGCAGATTCTACCAAGCTTTTGAGTGAAATTTATGCTGTTAATTGTAAATTATGAGTACCATAATAATGTGAGACCCAGGCTTTTTTCCCTCTACGTCAGCCACAATTACGATTTCTCAAGAGAGAAAGCAATGCAATGAAAAGCAAGTGGAAATGAGAGGCAAGTTCTATTCAGCCAAGAAACTTCACCTGAAACTCAGTTTTTCAGAATGTAGAATCCTGAGGACACTACAGAAATCCATGTTTCCCCTGTTTTTCCCCCTCAGATAATGGGAGAGGGAGCAATATGAAGGCTGATTTTTATATAATGATATATTTCCTTAGGAATGATTTTGTGTTTTTCAAATAAATGGCAAGATACAAGATGTGGAGCAAGATGCCAACAGATTTATTTTATGTTCCTAAGGAAATATATTTATTTGAAGTACATAGCAAAAATTATACAAAGTATATATGCATATGGTATTAACATGGACAGATTTTAAGCTGTTTTATGAATAACTGATGTATTAACTCCACTCCATAGATTCAGTCAATATTGAATTGGACACCTTACTACTGTGATGTGTCCAAACATTACAATACTTCATTCTGGAACAAATAAGTACCAGTTATCAATTAGTATTTTAGCTCCGGAGATAAGCTACATAGGTGGATTTTAAACTTCTCTGGATACTGGACAACACACTGGATAGCAATAGTGAGGAAAAATTAACCTTTACTCAATTGTAATTGAGTATAGCAGTAGTTAAAAAAAAAAATCTATCAAATTTAAGGGGAAATTTTGCATTATGAATAGCTATTTCCAACAAAACATCATCATTTCTTCCCACTGGTGAAATATTACACATTCTATGCATCTGCTTTTTTTGATAGAACTTGGTTTTGTTGCAGATCTGATTGTGCGCTTTCCTGACAGATCTATTGGTTGCTACCTTCTTTATGCCACAAGGGAAAACAATGAGGTAGAAAAGTGTATACATAAAGTAGATTTATAGCTAAAATATATTTTGGGACATATCAAACAAAAGGAAGCATATATTCAGAGGAGAAAAAATTTTCAAAAAAGAAACAAAAATGCATCTAGGGAAGAAATAGAATGCCCTTAGAGAGGAGACTGGCAAAAAAAGAAACAAACCACAACAGTCTTGAGGAACGGAAAGGCTTCAAATTACCCTTATGCCAATCCATCACTGGTGCAGGATTTGAGAATTAATTGTTTGGGAACTACTGAGTTTGATTGAACCAAGCAAAGACTCCCTGACCTAGACCAATATGATGCGATAAGAATACCAGCAAAAGCAGAAAATGGACTGGTTGTGAATCAGTCTGCCTATCTAGCCTTCAAATATACATAATTTTTCTTTCTGTCATTTACATATGCTTTAACCGTAATTTTAATGCACTTCTTGATTTTTGGAAACCTTCATTATACTCTAAGGGTATGGTAATATTACATTTTATGGTCTCATAGCTATCATTCAGGCCACTTGGAAGAATTGTTCATTAAGCAACATGGAGATAACTTCTGGAGATCTAAGTGGCAAGCTGTCACATTGCAGCGAAAGTAGTTAAAAAAAGAACATTAACTAGGTCAGCCCCAGAAAATGAGTTGTGTTACTATGCTTGTAACAAACAGAAAAAACCCAGTCTTTAATTGAATATGGAGCAATAGGAATTAAGTCCACATGGAACACGACAAATTATGAATGGCTTTTTTGTACTATGGTTCCAATACATCTACACCAAATAAACTTCTGATAAGAATTTCTGGTTTTCTATTTTCATTCTTTCAGGACATCATGGTATTTTATGCTTTATAAGACTGGGGTTGAGCTAAGTAGGATTTTTAGTTAGGAACACTGATACTGGCTTATCTACATAATACAGACATTTTTTGAACAGTGGTGTGAATTGTTAGCCTTGCTAAACAGCCTGTTTTTTAAACAAAAATTACTCTCAAAATTGCAAGTTTCTGTTTCATTTAAAAATCAGATTGGGTGCATCCTTCATCTAAATTAATTTAGTAATGTTCCAGTATGATGTTCTCTGTAAAACTATTCCCTGGAAATTCCAGTGCAGAAATACAGTATGTAACACAAGATGAACTTCACAAGAATCTTCTAAAATATAAGCAGTGTGGAATAAGTCAGTGGCCAAATTAAGAAAAAAAATATGAAATCTTTAATGTTACACTTTTATGATATTAATTCCAATTATATTTAATATTCATCTAGTGCGATTCCTTTTGCCCACTACTGGATATTTACGCTGCAATCAGTTGTCTGAACTATCTTTATAATGAGAGAGAAATACAGTTTTATATTAAACATCCACCAAAGAATATGAAAAATTTCCTAGAAATGCCCATTTCTGTCTGATGACTAAGATGGTAGCCCAGATACCACGTTATTTACTTTAAGGGTATTTGAACACTGGTGAAATGAAAACCACCACTGTGCTGACTTGTACCCTGTGATCAATCCCTCATTGTCTCTCTGATGTAATCAAACTCCTATTTATACTGAAAGTATAAATAAGTTATATTTTCAAGACCTTGAATAATTTTCAGTTTGTTTATCATGTTTCTTCAGTACCATGCAAAATGAGACTATAACTAAAGAAGTGAATTAGACATACTTACCTGACTAGTGTTTCACATAGGCATGGAAATGTGTTCAGCTTTGTTCCAGAAAAATAAATTCATTATGCTGTGGGGGAGAAAAGCTTAATGCAGGCCCTTCATAGCCTATATGGAAACCTAATGTTCTTTTCATTGAAATGAAAGAAAAGAGTGCTGTGCATGTCTGCAATTTTACCTATTAGAGCTGTTGCATAACCTTTCTGCTTCAGGAGTTTGGAAAAAGTTATTTCTTCAGAAGGAAGTCCCCCAGAAGAGGCAGAAAATAAGAAGACACCAACTCGTGAGAAGGCAGCCATTCCTAAATACAATAAAAATGAATGAGACCAGGATAGTGCAAAGAAACAATTTACATTCATTAGTTCTGCCTCAACCTTTTTGGCTAGGCGGTATCACTTAAATGACATAATACAATCAGACATTAAATATTTCAAGTGGAAGATACAATCATCCATTCAGCTGAGCAAGCTCTTTTCTGTATTGACATCAGAAACTGAGACATGAAGAAAAAATTCTCAGCTTACAACCATGGGGCCAGCCATCACATAAACAGGTGCAGCCCCTTCTGTAGATTTTCTAAGGCAAAGCAAAAGTTTAAGAAGTTGAGCTTGCATAATTTATTTTTCTTGTACATGGGGAGGGAAGGAAGATGAGGACTAAGTGAGATCATCCCCGAGTTCTACTCTCAGAATTTACACTTTCCTCATTTCCTCCTTTTTTCTACAAGCCCTTAAGGTTTTTTGAAAGAAGGCACATTGAAATAGGGCAGTCTTACAGCTTGGCATGTAAATATCATGAGGTCAGAAAGAGCAAGAGAGAATCTGATTCTGTAACTAGAGTAGCTTGGACTGTTAGCATTGATGGGGAAGGACCAGTGCTCCAGTGGCATAAAGACACATCCTCCAATGCACGCAAAGTGAGCGCACTAAAGGAGCATCAGGTACTGGCTAACAAGACAACATCTAAATAAGGCACAGTAATTTCTATATACTAAGAGTCTGAGACACACAAAGGAGCTTATAAACTGCTCTCAGGATGAGGAACTTGAGAGCTCAGGTTCATGAAAATTAGATTACTAGGATTCCAGATGAGAGCTGGCACTGAAAATAGACAGTAAGAACAGAGAATATCTATGCAAATCTGTGCAGATGTATCTTCAGGAAGTGTAAATTATGCAACTGGATGATTACAGTTCCCAAGTTACATGACTGATGTAGACAACCAGAATCCTCCCTCAGGTACCCCTTGTGGTTACATGAGAAAAAGACTCGTTAGACCTACCCTTCAAATGCTGACTTCAGTTTTTCACCCCAGATAGTTTTGCTGCTCAACACTTCAGATAGCTTTAGTCATATATTTATCTATATTTTTTTATTTATATTTATTTTTATGTATTTCAAGGTCTTGTAACTGAAATCAGTGTAATCTCCCTAAGTTATCAGAATGAAAGTACAGAAGCATGATTTCTTTTTTTCATCATTACCTTTCTCTGAGTTTATGTCTCTTCCAATACTGCATTTTGGAATCTTTTTCTTCAGCTCCATTAGCAGGAGTTTTATATTTCTAACATATTTTCCACATCATGATTCTAGTGTGTTCTATAATAACTCTTTACTAGTTCTTCCCTGATATTTGGAAGCAATCCATATTTAGAAATTTTGTAATTTAAATAAGACAAAGTTCAATTTTTATACCTACATGGAAATGATTAGGTATGTCTGAGAGATGATCAGTGAAGAAAAAATTAGTCCAAGCACTAATTTTTCAGAAATAAGAACAAGAATCATAATGGAAAGTGACCTGTGACTTCACTTAAAGTAAATATTAATAGCAAAATATCTGTAACACGTATATAAAATTTTCCTTTTCAGATGAATGTAATGGAAAATTTACCAAGTTATATTAGCTGGAACTTTTGCAGAAGCTTGTTACTTGATTTGAATGAGCACGAACATATCAAGTAGGCTCCAGAGTCTTGCTTTGCTTTCATTCCCAGAAGCAAGGACAGGATGTTTTATCACTAATGAACAAGTGATCTGATTAATGTATAATGATCCTTGCTAAAAATGATGTTAAGGGAATGTTAAAGTTGCATGGCTAAGCACTGAAAGGCTCAGTCCCAGCACACCAAAATAAACAGACTAGATCTTCATTGACTCAAATAGGCTTTGGATCAGGTACTTTGAAAGTAAGAGAAATTAAATGCATGTATTCACAGGATACTTAACACCGTGTATGAGTAGATACGGAACAAAAATAACACTTTACAGAGATGAGATATTTTTTGCTCTTTTCTTCCCAGTTTTCACGGCAACTTGAATACCTTAACGAACTGTCCTGCCCCTAGCTCTCCCCCTGCAAAAAAAAAGAAAATCAAAACCCAAACCCAACAATTTGTCTAAACAAAAAAGTTTTGCAGAAATAGAAACGTCTGAGCAGAAGTATTTACACTGGGTTCTTCCACTGAGTCTTTCTAGATGCATCTCTGTGATGTTCAATACTGGGGCTGCCCACCAACATTGTGGGAGCAGCCTGAATGCAACTGTGGAGGCAGTCAAAGAGCCTGGGGTCACTGAATAGTGGAGGAAGTTCACAGAATCACAGGCAATCACAAGATATGGTTAGTTGGAAGGGACCTACAGGGATCATTGAACCCAACATCCAGCCCTGCACAGGACATCCCCATGAGTCACACCACATGCCCCAGAGTATTGTCCAAACATTTCTTGAACTCTGTCAGGTTTGGTGCACACAGCACTCGAGGTGAGGCCACCCTAGCACAGAGCAGTTCAGGACAATCCCCTCCCTTGTCTGGCTGGTGATGCTGTGCCTCATGCAGTCCAGGACACAGCTGGCATTAAATAACCACAGTCAGATTGTTTTGTCAGTATTTAAAGAAAAGAAAATTACTTACTAAAAAAACTTTACCTTTGTGTCAACTCTCCTGATATGTGAAAATTCCCCATATATATGAAATATTTCAAACGTAGACCAACCCTGCTGAGCTTGATCAGTCACTGAAAGGACTCATCATTTATCGTTATTTAACCCAGTAATGATAAACAAATCAAGAAAGGCCAGACAAAAAACCTTCATATAGTTTACTGTAAATAAAATATTATATTTATATATAAATAAAGTAATGGATTTTACCTGATCTTATAGGATATCTCCCTGTCAGGAAAGCTGCCCTACTTGGAGTACAAAGTGGGGACGCTGCTATATGCTGAGTAAGTGTCACTCCTTCCTCTGCTAGCCTGTCAATATTAGGGGTTCTGGAAAAACACAAGCAGGTGAGAAAAAATACACAAAGATGATTATTTGGATACAGGCATGGCAAGCCCAAGGCATCTGAGGCAAGAACTATCAGGAAAATACAGTAAATATTTACTGTATGTAAATTATCAAAACCATGTTGGTGTTGCAATTCCAAATACTATCATGTCAAATATTTTTACATTAGGTGTCAACACTGAAGAGAGTCACTGTGACATTGCAGCAAAAATCTTTTTCCCCACTTTCATCTATTCATGGCCAGTGCTAAACTGCAACATCTGGACATATAGTATTGCAACCCTTTTTAATGTTTTCCTTGACCAGAACTGTAATTTTACAACCTTTTTGCTTCAGTAATGAGGGCAAGAGAGACTAGAGAAAAGCTGTGCTTCCTTACTCCCTACTTGGTGTCTCTTCTGTCTCTACCCAGTAAAAGATTTTTGGGGTAGGGATAATGGTGCTATCAGCTATTAGAAGAGATTCAAATGATTATGACTTGGTGTTATGCTCTATATTAACAATACCTACATGTCTGACATGATTATGTCTGCTATATTAGACCCAGGGGCACAACCAAGCTTCCATATCTGCATGGGAAACTGGTCTGTGACCTGGCTCATCATGCAGATTAAAATTGGTTCCTGCAGGAAGAAATCTTGTGTCCTTGGTTCTACCGATAAAGATTACTAATGCAGACTGGCCAGGAGCTGCAGCATGCTCTAATAGCTCTCTGACCCCAGAGATTAATGACCGTGACCTCAAGGCACACTAGTGCTCCCATCATCTAAGTCTGAATAGTCAGAAACATTAATTTTCCAATGGATTTACTTTCTATCTGTAACATCACCTGCTGATAACAATCAGTAAGATGAAAATTCATCATATTCCAAAAATCTAATTCTGAATTCTCCCAGCAGAGAATATAGATCTTGGAGTCATTCTGGTGCCTGAGAAGGGAGTGATCGAAGCATCAGTGTTGTATATATTTTTCCCTGTTTAAAACACAAAGCTGCAACTTTTTTTTTTTAAATTTGACTTGAGAAGATATTACTTCTAACTAACAGCAGCAGGAACAAGAGCATTTAATGTTTGACAGAATAGTGCTTTTAGTCTGAATGATTTATTTAACTTTGCCAAAGACTTTGCACCACTGAAACACAACGGCTAGATACCACTTGCTCTGTTTACACAACCATTACATCTAAGCTGGTAGCAAGAAACATCCCAGGGCACACTGATGCATTATTCAAGTATATTAACATTTGTTTCAATTAATATATTGACTACTGCATGAAGATAAATTAAGGACAAATATCAGCTCTGTATTTCCAATTAGTTAACAACAAACTTGTCCCAAATCATGAATGCTTCAAAATATGTGTAATTCATAGTACTTGTGTCATGTATATTTTAGAAGAAAATTGTTGATTATATTTCAGTTCTCTAGAGCTACCCTTATTTGGTTGGTTGTCCAATCCTCTGTTTATAATGCAACTTTTCAGCAGAATAAATTCTTTGCTAAGCTAAGAACCCTTTTGCAAAGCTAAGTCTTTGGTCAAAAAAAGAAAATAAAGATTGAATATTCTAATCTCTGGAAAACGTTAACTTTGGTTACACATAAAAAATAATCAAACCTCTGAATGTTCTGGCATTTTTAATTTTACAAATCCATTGAAAATTAAATATAAAGCTATGACTCTTCAAATTATCATCCTACCTTAAGGTTCTGTTCCCGTAACATCCCAGGTCTCCAATACCAAGATCATCAGCCATCAGTAATATGATATTGGGCTTTGAAACATTCTGTGTTTTGACACTGTTTATGGTATACTGGCAAATTATTAGAAGTAAAAGGAGCTCCATCTTCTTCCTGGTGTGTAAGAACAGGTGGAAAATATGATAAATAGACTGTTAATCTAATTTATTCTTATTATTATGCTTTGCATAATAAAAGGAAAAAAAAGATTGTATACTTTTAGTTGGCTATTTTTCTTGAGATTTTTTAAAAACATTTTCTCTCTCATACTTCTTAAAAATAAAAATGTACTTTTTTAATATATGGCTAATTTTTCCTTCTACTCCTTTACACAGATGAAGCCTTTAAATAAAGACAAATAAAGAACTAGGTACAACCTCAGTGGCAATTTTGCATACACATGCACTATATAGCAATAAATCATAAGAGCTAACAATGATTCAGGGTTTTTTTTGTTGGGGTTCTTTTTGTTTATTTGTTTTGGTTTTTTGTTTTTGTTTTTTGGCTTGTTTTTTGTTGTTGTTGTTTATTTTTTTTTGGTTTTTTAGCTACAAATGTGATTTCAGGAATGCAGAATCTGAAATCATTTAGGACTAAAACCTCCAAGGCTCACCGCAGAAAAAAAAAGTTAATCAATTCCAGTAATTAAGTAAATGAGTGAATTTCTCTTCAACAACGGGGAAAAAAAATCCAGCTGAAGTTTCTGGAAAAAGAATAAATATTATGGAAAAGAGGGTGCAGAGACGCGCTACGAAATTATTGTAAGGAATGTTTAAGAAAAGGTTCTTCACAAACATTTTAAATATCAGGGTCTACAGCAAAATCAATTAAAAATATTTAATATCACAATATTCTATGAACAATGCTCATGCCATATCCAACCTTAAACAGGAAGAAAGATGTATTGTACACAATACAACATAATATCATATGCTTTTATGTTAAAAGCAGAGTATTTGCAGGTGTACACGCTATGAATGCTATTTTACCTAAATCAGAACTTGTCATATCTCTGTTTTAAACAGAACTGACCATGCCTTGGCTGAAACTGAGTGCCTTCAGGCTGTAATGGACTGTGCCAGGCATACACGTCAAAAAGAACAGAGGCTCTCTTTTGTCTCTGATAAGACTCCCATCTTTTCTGGATGCAGGCAGCCTTTTTCAAATGCAGGCGAGGCATGAGTCACACCTGCACTGTGCATTATTCTGGGACAAGAAGTAAAGTGGAAGAAACCAGGACTAAGGTAGAAATTTGTAAGTGAAAGAGTAGAAAAAGGAGATAGAGACAATAATTTCCAGAGAGAACGGGGACAGCAGGTCAATAAAGAAAAATCTTGTAAATCAATGAGTTATGCTGGATAAAAGTAACTGGAGAGAAGATAAAGAAGTCAAAATTGAAAGAGCTGGTACAAAGAGACTAGACATCAAGGGAGACATTCACAAATCAGTGAGGTAGGTAAAAGTATTTGTAGAGAAGACAAAATAGGCTGAAGTAGAAGAGTTTACTCTGACTTTAATAGCAAGAAGGGAAGTTGAGAACCCTTCTGGAATGAGAACTGCAGGCAGAAATGAGGAGAAATGGTAGAGGAAAAAAGAAACTGGAAGGGATGATGGTGAATAGGAAAACAAAACTGAGGAACAGAGGTGAGAGAACTGGGAATGTCTGGAAGGAAAGAGCTGAGGAGTTACGATTAAGGTCAACGAAGAGAACTGATTGGAAAGAACCTGGGAAGATAAGATTTGGGACTAACATAAGTGAAAAGAGATCAAAATAGTAGGGATCAACCAACACAGACTGGGACTTCTGATTCCCAAATTCATTATTGCTGTTCTGTCAGAAAGCATAGGTGCCAAGAGGGCTTTAACTCTTTTAGTGCTTGTTCACATACAGATAAAACACTAGTAAGTATATTAGTTATTTTTTACTGCTTAAGGTACACTTTTTGGTGACCATAGTTCTGGCTTAGACTTCAGCCAGCAGCATCTAAAGATCCCAGCCTTATCACTGCAGTATATCCTTATCTTTATCCCATGGGAAGCAATCTACTTCATTTCAATCACGGAAAATAAACACACAAACTGTAAGACTAGAACAGTAAATGCATTTCTGCATAGGATGCATCTAACTCATCCTTCATCAAACAACCATACTAATTAAACTACCTACCATGTAGCCCTACCATGGTGCAGATTTAGCTTTCTTCCCTGAAAGGATAAACAAACGTGATTTGCTTCCCATGCATTCCAAGAGAACAATTAACACCCAAATTGACCCAAGAGGACAGGAACAACCTGCTGCTGGATCTTATGAGCCTACTCCCCTGTTGAGACTACAAAGGTCTCAAAGGCCAATGGCAAAGGGCATGTTGAAAAAGGGGACGTTATATGTCGGTGACATTATGTAGAGAGTTGCATGGATGGTTGCAAGACCCGCAGAAGGTAGTCTCATTTATTACCTCAATTTCTCATTTTGTAAATCAGCCAAAAGCAGTGTTATTGAAAGTTGTCTCTGATACAGTACTGCAGGATACTTCTCCACTCTGAAGGAGTATCTGTAGATAACTCTCACACATTGAGCTATTTGCCTTCACCTGATATCATGTCCCTGAAGTGAAATCAACAAGGAAACAGGAAAAAAAAAATAATCCAAAGAACTATGATTTCTCTGGTGTACTCTCTCTGCAGCAGATTTTCATGTGTCTTGAAAGGATGTGCATAGAAAGCAAGAAAAATCAGATGGATGAAATTGAGTGGAACAGACAACAGCAAAGAAATTCAAAGGAGCTAAAAGGGAAGGACGTGAGAAGAATGAAGCTCTGAGAATGCTGAGGGATGTCTGTATTATACCATGGCTTGTCCTGGTGAAAACACAGGCATGTGTAGACCTAACACGAAAATGATAACACCCAATCAGATGAAGCTTACGGCTGACTAATGTTTCCTCTCTGTCCAGAGCCAATTCAAATGCTTAAAAAAAGATCGCAAAAAACCTTGGCAAAAAAATTCTTTTACTAGCACACCCTTCTAGCTTTTGGCAGACAGCATTAAAGGAATTTTGGAGAGAACATTGTAATGAATATCCCTCCATGTATCTTTTAACCTTCATGGATTTGTTTTAGTTTATTTTGAATAAATTAACTTTTGTTTTGGTTTGGTTTTTTGCATTGAACCAATTAATTTTTTTATTTCCATAACACTCTTGAGATGTTCCTTCAGCAGGTACCAGCTTTGAAGGCTTGTGTTTCACATTCATGTGGCAACATTTTTCCTTCTTTTTTGCATGTAGGGCACATAAGTGCAAGTTTTAACCTCTATTTTACTTCCCCTGTGATATAATACAACTGAAAGTAGCTTCTTCCTTTCTAAGGTGGCTGCTAAGTTGAACAGATTCAAGAGGTGCTTAATATCCTACAACAACAGCCATATAAGAATTTGTATTTCACATATCCTATTTCAACCTTCAATCACTGTATAGGAACCTATAGACATGCATACATAGGTGTATTGATATGCATATATACTTGTATGTGGGGGCATATACATGTCCTACTTTTTTTACATATCTCCAAATTGTATTTTTGGGATTCTAATACATATTTTTTATTAGCATTAAAAAAACCCGAAGTATAAACATGTGAGAACAAGTCAGTGAAAGAAAAGCCCCAGACAGATACAATCCACTATTTCTTTATATTTCATAGGAACTTACCAAACACTTCCTTTAAGTTTTACTTTCTTCATTAAAAAAAGTCTCGTCAAAGAGTTGTCTTTTTTTCTTTTTTTCCCATCAGGATAACTGATTCAAGATATGGCTGTCATAGAATCATGGAATATCCTAAGTTGAGGACCTGCAAGGATCATCAAAGTCCAATTCCTGGCCCTACACAGGACATCCCCAAGAGTCACACCATGTGCCCAAGAATACTGTACAAACACTTCCTGAACTCTGTCAGGCTTGGTGCTGTGACCACTTCCCTGGGGAGCTGTTCCAGTGCCCAACCACCCTCTGGATGAAAAACCTTTTCTAATATCCAACTTAAACCTCCCCTGACAAAACTTCAGGCCATTCTCTTGAGTCCTGTCACTGGTCACCAGAGAGAAGAGATCAGTGCCTGCCCCTCCTCTTCCCCTTATGAGGAAGTTGTAACTGCAATGAGGTCTTTTCTCACTCTCCTCCAGGATGAACAGACCAGGTGCCCTCAGCCACTCCTCATACGGCTTCCTCTCAAGGCTCTTCACCACCTTTGTTGCCCTCCTTGGACACTCTCTAACAGTTTAATGTCTTCCTTACACTGTGGCACCCAAAACTGCCCCCAGCACTCAAGGTGAGGCCACCCCAGTGCAGAGCAGAGCAGGACAATCCCCTCCCTCGCCCAGCTGGCGATGCTGTGCCTGATGCTCCCCAGGACACGCTTGGCCCTCCTGGCTGCCAGGGCACTGCTGACTTAGGTTCAACTTTTCATTGACCAGGACCCCCAGGTCCCTTTCCTGGCACTGCTTTCCAGCATCTCATTCCCCAGTTTGTACACCCAGGGTTGCCTCATCCCAGGTGCAGAATCTGGCACCTGCCCTTGTTGAACTTCATAAGGTTGGTGATTGCCCTGTCCTCTAATATGTTGAGGTCTCTCTTCAGGGCTTCTCTGCCTTCGAGGGAGTGAACAGCTCCTCCCAATTTAGCTTCATTGGCAAGCTTACTTGGTATACTTTCCAGTCCTGCATTGTTTATGAAGATATTGAAGAGCACTGGGCCTAAGATGGAGCCCTGTGGAACCCCACTAGTGACAGGTCACCGGTCTGATGTCACCCCATTCACTATAACCCTTTGCACCTGACCCATCAGCCAGCTGCTCACCCAGCACATGATGTATTTATCCAGCTATGCTGGATAATCCTTATCTGACTATTACAAACACATGCATCTTTACAAGAACAATTATATGAAAATCTTTCAAACATCTCTTCCCAACTGAATCACCTCAGCATTTTAATGAACTTTGATTAAGCAATTTATCTCTAAACTACTCTTTTAATGTAACAGAACCCTTTGAGAAAATGCTTAATATACTTTATCCTTGAAGGTATAGTATTTTCTGATGAAATAAGCAACATTTAAAGATACTGACCTCATTAAAAAATGCTGTGCTATCCTTAAGCAGTATGAAAAAAAAGAAAAAAAAATTACCTTGCTTAACTGAATGCTAGAACTCCAAAATTTCTGAGTCATAAAAAATCAAAGTGTAAACAAACTAGAGACAACCCTGCCCTCCATAAGATTCTGCAAAGAGAAAATTCTTCAACTTAATGAGAAAAAAAAAAGAGTACGCTTTTAAATTTTAGGAAATGGCAAAGTAATATCATGTACAATTAATAATTTTATGGTATCAGTTTAAGATTTGCTAAAATCTATCAATTAATTCTTCTCTTACAAGTTGGTAATATCTGTTGAATCTTCGATGTCATATAACTGGTTTTCTGAAATTTTTCATTGTATTTCAGTATGCATCTTAACCATACACATATATGAAAACTTGTATTTAATTTGTTAAAAGTTGTCTCATTTCTCACTTAACACAAACTGGGAAAAATATCAGAACAAATAATCATGTTTCTTAAGTGCGCTTAATTATTGGATCTGAATTAAACAGAGATGAAGCCACAGAGCCCCTATCAGACCTAAGTTTAGTTTAGGTATCTTTTTAAAATGGTCTCTCAAGAATTTTCTACTTTTGTCTCAACTAAGTTACAAAATTTAACAGCAGTATTAATAAATAATAAACATTATTTCTCTTAGCAAATTATAACCTGAATGGAATAAAATATAATATTTTGTGATATAATGTCATCATTTTATTTGTAATAAAAATCCTATATAATTAGATACACATATCAGAGCACATACATTTTTTTACCCTGCTACTGTTTCACAATATTCCCCGTTAGCCAAACGCTCATTAAAAAGTTGATTTTGATTATGGGCTCTGGTCAGCAACATCAGAGAGATCTTTGAGATAAAACAGGTAGCCATCTTATTTGCCAGTTGTGCACCATTCTCAGAAAGAAAAATCTTTTCAAATTAAAAAAAAAAAAAAGCTAATCATGAGTAACTAACTACTGTGACTATGTCATTTCACTTCCTGGACACCAGATGTAAGTATTCAAAACAATTAAAAGAAATCTTTCTTATATACTTTGAGGGCTTTGCTAAACTCATCCATGATATTTAGCTTACTTAATAGTTTTGAAAGAAGTTGAGTCAGGGCTTTTTTAATATACACAGATGTTGAGTGAAACGACTATTTTTGACGCTGCCTTTTTCAAGAGTATCAAATGGACATGAGGAAGAACTTACGTGCCTAAAATTTTGCACTTTAGTGTTATGCAAGCAGATAAGGACTGTAAAGTTCTGCAAGACTGTGACTCTTACACATGGAATTTAGTTTGGTTACATCCATTTGAACTGGACAATACAGAAACCACAGCTTCATCTCACTGACTGGTCACAAACTCTTCACCTTTGCCTAACTACAGCCAAACTAGTCTCCTTTTGAGTTTCCATTCATATTCATTTCAGTGTTTTAGAAAATGTTTAAATAAAGGTTCTAATTACAAGTAATATTAGACTAAAACACTCAACTCCAACAATACACTGCCTTCACAGGGATAGTGCACAGATCCAAAGGTTGGTACTTAAGTCCTGCTGTAGGTCACTGAGGGGACAGTAACACATCCAACCACTTAACACTGAATTTTATTTTCCTTCAGTTTGGAAGCAGTTTCTAAACCCTTTTCACTGAAATGGTAGCCTTTGAATGCCGATCAGAGGAAACCATGAAACCTAACAGAAAAAAACCCCCAAACAACTCATCCCCAACCAAAACCCACCTCTCTCCCCTGAGTTACTTAATGGAATCCTCTGGAGTCTGACAAGATCAAAGCTTTGGAGTTTATAACACCATATTCCTCTACCTACAATCACTTTTCTAGACACAGTGGTTTACCAGAGAAAATTGCAGGGAAATGGACAGTTAATTTTATTTTGCTACATAAGGCTAGCAAGTAACACATCAATAAAATGATCTGGTATGTTATGCTATTTCCGAAACGATGCTGTATAAAAAGCATTTGAATTAGTTTTTTCTCAAAGTGTTATTATTTTAATACCAGTTCTATTGTTATGTATACTCCCATTATGATAACACTTAAGGACTCTCAATACTGATGATTGTACCAGATAGAAAAATTGTACCAGAAAGAAAAGGCTGAATTCAACCAACACTGATTTTACCCAAGTAGAATTTAAGCACCTATATGGCCCATAGCAAAGAGGCACACATGGTGCAAACCAATCCATGTGAATTTATTAATCTTTAAGTTAGGCATTCAGTCTGAGCTAATTATCTAAGCTTTCTTTCTAATTAATAGGAAGATAACAGGCAACTTAAGAGTTTCTTCTTAAGACTGGTATAATAAAATGCTGGAAGGGATGCTCATGACCTTTTTCCACAGACTAGAAAGCCTTGACACTTACTTTAGACTAGATTTATAAAGAAGGAATAGTTACATGAAATAAATCCCACCCTGATGATGGGTTGCCTCTATGCTCTCAGCATGAAATATGAAAAAAAACCCCTTTTCGTAATAAACGAACATGAAATTTTTCAATTAGTATAATGTGCTCTACCAACCTTACTGGTGTAACAGTTTCTTACTCTGTGAGTAGTAATTCCTACTAGAAATCTAAGAACTGGGGACAATTCCTCAAAAGTATTAATGGAGAAATTTTTCTCCAAGGGATGCATTTAAGTGTTTTTCCTTTCCAGACTGTATAGCAATATGATAAATACTCCATCTTAAATATTTTATCCTTTCATTGCTCTAAAACAAAAGAGATAAGAGTGATCCATCCAACAGCAATGATTAATTTAAAGGAATATTGATAATTCTCTAAATGAAGTCAGCTATAGTCAATATATGTTTAGGTTACAGTCACAAGTCTGATTGGAAAAATAAACCTTATTTTGACATAGTTCTGCAAGAACAGAATTTATTCAAGCAGGATGATATATCAAGGAAGCTCTTGTCACAGGTGATCAGCCAACAGACTGTGAGCTCAGCCCGTCTACTCCCTGCCTACTTTCCTATGAGCTGCATGCACAAGGCAACCGAAACAGTCTGTGACTGGCCAGTGACTGCTAGATCCTGTTACTTTCCTTCATGAGGTCCTTTTCACAGAAAAAACCACTTCAGTTCCTGATATAAGAAAAAGTCTTTTACTGTCCATGGGCACTGTTCAGCAATTCACACGGATAGTGAACATTTTGGCTATGACACCACCCACATGTACAAGTATCCTACATGTTCTCCTGACCCCCATCACACCATAGGAAATAAATTCATTTTAATCATGGAACAGTGATGCACATTTTTGTCCTGTCCCATAAGAGGAAGGAGAACAGGTAGGTTGTTTCGGCAGCAGAGGGGCACTCCAGGGGATGCCTCTGTGAGAACAGACCAGGGGCTGCTCTGTGCTGAACACAGTCAGTTCCCGTCAACTCTGCAATGGACACACTGTGGGTCACAGCTGAGTCCATCAGCCAAGCCAGTGGCACTTTAGAGAAACATATTTAAGAGAGGGCAAAAATACTGGGGGGGAAGGAACAGAGAGAGAAGGGCTGTGAGGAGCAGAGGGAGAGGAGGAAGAAGAGGAAAGAACAAAAAGGCCAGAGCAGTAGAAAGTGTCCCACAATGGATCAGGAATGTGCCCAAAGGCACTGTGGTCCGCAGAGCAATGAGGAGTGGCAGAGGGAAACAGCCAAGCACTGACTTCAGCCTTGTGTGCCACACAGTGCCTCCCTGAAGGGACTGTGCACAACCTGCAGCAGTAACACAGCAGGAGGAGGTGTCTGGAGTGAAGGTATGGATATTAGGAAAGTAAAAGAGAGGAATCTGAAGCTGAACCTGGGTAAGTGGGAGGAAAACTGTTTTTCCTGCAAGATAAATTTTTGTCCTTTTTTTTGTTTTGTTTTGTTTCCCAGTACTCCAACCAATTAAATATTTATGCTACCTATCAATAAATTAAGTTGTATTCCCCAAGTGGTTTCTCCTATGACAGTGTTTTTCCTGTCTTTATTTCACCACCAGTTTTCTCTTGCATTCCTACTAATTTTTCCCCATATCCCTGGGGAAGGAAGGAAGTGAGAGAGCAGCTGTGAGAGTTCCTGGCTGTTAGCCAGGGCCAACCCACCACATTTCATTCCATGAAAAGGAATAAATGGATCCAATGGCAAATTATTTTCATTGATTACCAGTAGCCAAAAGTTCCTTTGCTGTTACTGAATCCATCTAGATTCTAAAAGTGAAATTTTACCAGGGAGAGAAATGGCAAAGCTTATTAAGCAAAAAATAACTCGAGACCAACTGACTTATGGTGTTGCTGCTATAAGCAGGAGGCTCACAGGACATACACAAACAGCTTCTCCTTCCTCTTAACTTGCTTCGGTAAGAGACATTAAAAATAAACAAGTAGTAGCTCATTAAAGACGAAGCTCCTTCCTTACAGTTTCTAAAACCGGAAAATCTGGTTTATGTTACTTTTGTCCTACAACTAATATTCATGGAATGGTATCCTCATTCTGCAAATAGTTATGAATGAAATTGTTTGGAATTTTTTTGACAAAAATCTTTTTAGCAGGAAAAAAAAAGTGGTTTTCAACCAAAAAAAGTTTTTTTCTTTTTTAAATGAGGAAACTTAAAAATGAAATTGTTCTCACTTTCAAACACGAGAAATAGCCTGTTTAGCATTTATAAGGTGAAAACAAACCACTTTTTTTGTCTTTTGGGCTGGGTGATATTTTTACCGCATTATTTTGACTTGAGTTAAAAGATTACCAAATTTTTAGGACCTAATGCAAAATTAAAACAAAGATAATAGCTTTATCCATTCATCATTTCTATTCCCCCCCCCACAATAAAATAATGAAAAAAGAGCTTCAGAAAAGGGGGGGGAAGGGGGGAGGCAGGAGGAAGTAAGATTGTAAGTCATTTTCTAGCCACCTTTAATGAAGAGATACTCCACTAGCATTATTCACTAAACAATAAAAGTATGAAACAGCTTAAAAATAAAATACAATCATTGCGAAACAAAATTGAAAACAATATGTAAGTATCATGAAATTAGGAGGTCTTACAAACCAGGAAAATATTTACCCTAGAAAGAACATTCATACAGCTAGGAAAAGAAGGACGATGAGCTGCACAGTGGCTATACAGCTTCCTGATTGCAAACTACATAGATCAGAGTCTGCTAAAAAATGTGCCAGACAAAGGGCAAAGTCATTTACAAAACAAGACATATACATTAACCAAATCTGTATCCCAATTCCAAAGATTTGATCATTTATTAATTTTATTAATCCTACAAAAGAATAACTGACTTCCCATCAATAAAAAAAATTTGTTACTATACTTAGCTTGGCAAAATAGTTGAGGGATAGACTTCAAACATCATAAGATTAGGTAAAAATTAAAATGAATGTCTTAAAATAAGGATAACTGAAACGGCAAATAATTCTAAGACTAAAAATATATGCCTACAATACAAGAAGAAGCTAAGTGGATCCTTAGAGACAGACAGAAAATAAAAATATCTGAACAAACAGTGTAGAAATGCATATATTGTATTACAGCAATACAGGAAAAACAGCAATTTAAGCCAGAGGTATCTGAGTTTGTTCTGCCCTGTGTAAGCAGAAAACTCTTCCTCCTTCCTTTCCTTACACTCCTTCTTTTTCTCCAGTTCTTTACTCCTTGGTTTCATAGGAACTCTATGAACCTTGTAAATTCTTGCTGTTAAAACAGAACAGCATTTTTTTTGCACATAGGAGCTGAGGCAAAATCCCAACATGACAAAATGAAAATTATCATTAGCTCAAAACTATAGCAATTCATTTCATTTTCACCTTATTTTGTACGACATTTTGAGATCATAAATAAATCTAAAAAGTATTCAGAGAAGGCAGTTTTCTATTTTCTTATGGCGCACCTTTTCTTGTGGTACACCAGCATTAGTTTCCATTTAACATTTGAAAGTTTCTCAGTAATAGCTCCAGGGGTCTCATTATCTTTTGGCTTGGACTGGAGCATGCTGCCAGTATTTCTGAAGCAAATAACATGATTTTCCAATTGTATGAGAATGTTTTTAAATAAGTTTTTAAGAAAGGATGTTTTCCTTTGCTTTGTGCCTTTAGGTACAACACAACCTTATGTTTTTAAAGGATGGATTCTGTTCATCAGTGAGAAAGAACACATAAATTCTTCTGTCCAAAATGCATTTTTTCAGGACAGTACTTTACTGCTATTATTAGACAACTGCTATACTAGACGACATACCCAGTTGTCTATCCTAATAATATAGGACCTGGAGATGGGATGCTAAGTTACTCTCGTAAGTGACTAACCCATGTCAATAGCTTCTAATTTTCTTCATCATAATAGTCAGTTCTGTCAGCAGTACAGAATATAAACAAACAGAGAAAAACACATCTGTTTGAGCTCTGTACCCTAAGATTTCCTTATGAGTATGTCTGACCAACTGATCTCTTAGCATGGTAGACAAAAAGAAGAGGTCATTTTTGCACCAAATTTGAAACATTTGTCCAGGACGCAAACCAATCCAAAATCAGTATCACTGCATACCTGAAGCTGTTCAAACTTGTGTGTTCACAGCCCAGAGTGCCATAGCCACAATTCTTGTTAAATACTTCTTAAAAAGCAATCTCAATTGTCCTGTAGTCCACCTCTCAACTAAACTTCTCACCTAAATTAATTTTATTTCTTTCCTCCTCATCCTCAAACTTCCTCTCATACAATCAAGAAGCCACCCCACAAACTCTTCTGCAATCCTAATCTTTCTAAACCATGCTCTACCCTATTTCAAATCCGTTCTTACTCAAGAATCCCATATCAATGTGCCATCGATGTAAACTGAGGCTCAATACCTTTTGGATGCAGTGGCTCAGCTCCTCCAATTCTGCTTGCCCAGGTGCTGCTGTTGTCACTGCCTCTCTAGCACCCGTCACTGCTCTCAATGCTGCTGTGCCTCGCTGCCTGCCTCCTCCATGACTTCCCTCAACACAGGCTCTTCCACGGGCCAGCAGTACACAGTGCTCCCTATTGGCGACTGGGGCAATCCCTGGGTTAGCACAGCCTCAGCTCTTGGTCTGACGGGGCTTTAACACAGGTCTTACTGATATCCACCTACAGAGCATCTTAAGGGCAAAAGCAAAATACATGTTTGTGAGAAAACAGGATGTGTGGAATACATATTATTAATGAGTCATTATAAAACTGCATAGCAAGCAATATGTATGGTCAGATTCTGTTCCAACACTTGCTTCGGTTATACAGGCTTCTCCTCTTTCATCTTCCTCCTTCTTGTCTCAGTATGGTCGCTCAAATGCAGTTTTTTTGTTTAGGCCTGGCAGATACAACCTATCCAGAAGTGATCATTTTTTCCTCACCTTTTCCCTTCCTCTATTACTCCTTGCCATTCTACTCTATCTCAGTGATTCCTCTTAAAGATACTGTCCCCTCAGTAACTGTGTTTATCCCCAGTTTGCAAGCTGAATGCGTATGAGGTTACAAAGGCAAATATTAGATTTAATATCCCTTTAAAAGTTAGTCAAGTCTTTCAGGCTTACACCTTTGGACTTTGTCAGATTACATACACTGTACATGAACTAGAGTCACTTCAAAACTACAAGCTTATTTCAGAACCTACCCCCTTCCAAAGCTATTTAACAATTCGTTTCCATTTGATCCTTGAAACAGGCTCCATAATCAAAATTACATACACTTTTAACATTACTTTTTAAACAACCAGAGCTTAAGTGCTAAGAAAAAAACTGCTGTGGCACAGCTGGAATATCTTCTAGTTCATAAAGACTCTGCTTTCTATTTTCTTCAAAATGCTTTCACAATTCAAATAATGCTTATACATTTTAATCTGTTCAAAGCAAGGAATGTTCTACTCCAGTGCAATACTCGATAACAAAGTGCATTCTGTTATAAAATAATTTGCCACTATAGTTGATCGTATCTTATAGACACGAGCATGGGGTTTCAGCAAACTCTTTTTCATTATAAAAAATACATTGTATTAAGTTAATGCAGAAAAGACTACACTGAATATGTTATTATTTCTCATAATTGCTAACTTCCTGCCATGAAGAATTTCTTTGAGCTGTGAAAGAATATGAACTCCAACTACACATTACCCCAATGTTTACAAATAAACTATATAAAGATGACAGACTCTGGGGCAGAAAGGGTGTTTTACCTTGCAGCACGGAATTGTTTCACTTTTTGCCTCTCATTTTCAAACAAGATGGCTGTGCGCTTATCAGTATATGGGTACAAAGTCCAGTCATGTGAACTGAAACAGATGGGTGGAGGGGAAGGCAGACAACACAGAAAAAGACTGACAGGATGTCTTGATAAGACATTGCTTCACCAGTATGAAACAATCTCAGCATGTTCTCATAATGGATATATACATATGCCTAACCAAGATGCTTGTTTTAGTTTGTTACTGAAGATCTCCTGTTAGACTTTTTCATGAATTTGCACTATATTTTTGGAAAACAAGGGCTGTGCCAGAATCTCAGGTACATTTCTGCCTTCTGTACACATGGGAAGCATTCCTACAGAATATCTACTTAGCAACTTTGGACAAACTGCATTGAAACACCTTTTAAAGTATAATTCCAGAGCAGTGTTTTTCAAACTTTTACATTGGAGGCATAGAATATTTAGAGAGTCTCTTTTTATAAATACCATATACTATAACCCAATCTGGTTTGTTTAATATGCATTGTCTTAGAACCTATATGTGCTCCCAGAAAATGACTGCTTGCAGAAAGACCAAAGATCCTAACGTGAAAAATCATTCACTAAACTTCAGAAAGTCCTACCTAGTTGACATATTACCTTCCTTCTCAGATATTGTCCTCCTCACCCCAATTTATGTATTTGTCACAAGGAAATGTGATCAGGAAGAGAAAGATGGATGTCCAAAGATGTGAGACAATCACTGCTGATGAAATTAACAGAATCCAAGCCTTACAACCTAAGTATGAAATTTTACTTTTCTTCCAGGCAAAATCTGGAAGCTCACAATGACTGTGAGAAATCAAATTGAACTAAGATTTTTGGACAGCTGTCTAAATGCAAAGTTTAAATTACATTTTTCTGTGGTTCAGGAAATCAGTACAGCTTGTCCTGAGCTTTCTTCTGCATTTTCCCTCTATTATAGAATAACATTCTACTTTAACAACTTGGAAAGAATTTTAAATTACCAACCTTTTCTCTGTCTCAAATACAGACAGGAAATGCTAGCCCTACCTTAAGCCTTTGAAAAACTGCACTATTGTCTTGCATTTATTCAAAGCATTAACAAGTGAATTTAAAGACAATTTAAAAAAAATCTTGTGAATCTCTCTAAATAGCCAATTACTTTTAAATCCCTTTGACTAGTGATATTTTTAGATTAATAATATTTTAGAAGGTACTACAAAAACCCCTGTATATGGACAAAAGAAGCAGTACTAAAGATACAACAAATGAGAAGCAACATCCACTGGCAAAACACCCTTTCTTGTGTACATATACTGCAACTCTTAAATGCATAATAATAACAATTTACTTACAGTAAATTTTATTAAAATGAATTATTATTAAGCAATATTAATTCAAAACCTTGTGATTATGTAAATTAGAAGAAAGTAATCATAAAACAAGGTTCTGTATGACAAAATATAGATAAAAAGAATGAAAAGCAGACTTGTCTGTGCTAATTAGCATGACAATTCAAAGCATTTGATATGGAAAACCAAAATGTAGTGTATAAAGATTTATTCATTCTAACTACAACAGTATGTAAAAAATTCCAATGAGTTAATGAGTGAAAAAGTAAACATCCTCTCCCTCTCATATCCAAATTTGAGTACTGAATGAAGACTGAATAGAGGGGGTTTGTTTGTTTAGGTTTCTTTTCCATGTTTGATTAAAAATCACTAAAGAGTGCTAAAGTGACAATTACTTGCTGACTTCAAAGCTTAAGCAGGAGTGAAAACTTGAAATGCTGACAGGGAAGCTGCATTTAGCTATGGCCAGTAGGGTGCTGTGGTACCCAGTAATGTATTCTCCAATGATCTATGTTACTTAATAGATTATGTTATCCATTTTGAGCAATTGGTGCTTTTGTGGTTTGGGTTTCTTTTTCCACATGGTCATGAACACAGAGATCATATTTTTTCTTTCATAATATGTTAGAAACATTATTTTTTAAGGTACTTTGGACTTCTGGTCACAAATGGGAGTCAGTACCTACCTACTTATTTATGAATGTTCGTATGTATAAAAGCGTTCATTTCACTGAATTGGTAAAGGAAATTGTATTTTTAATTAGTGTTTGGGATGAAAAGGAGGAAGAACGATGCATGACCCAATTAACTGGAATTTAGTTGTAAGGCGGAGCTGCAGCAAGGCAGACCTTTCATTTCAGTTCATCAAAACATCTCTGCCAAAGCTTTAGAAGTTTAGGATCCAACTCTACCACAGCACTAAATGTTCATCTACCAGGTATGGTACAATGTCTTTGTAAAAACAAAACATGATACACTGCTGCCTTAGCCTGCCCGGATGTTGGTGCACGTGTAAATGCTTCTTCTTCCACATAAATCTGCTAAAACAAACCTGTATTTTACTTAGATTCAAATGAAACATACCAGTAACATGGCTAAAATGAAACAAGGGGTATTTCTTAACTTCTCTTACCATAGTGAAACCCAGGGAATATAGCTAATTTCAAAGGATATTTTTGAAAGACACTCAGAATTAAAATATAACAGTCTTGCTGTTCTAGGGACTTTGTACCAATTGGGTTATTGGATTCTAGAGAACATAAACAAATCTTCAGTGAAAAAAGATGCTTAAACTTCATTCTTCAGCTTAGTCCAAAAAACCAGCGGCAACTTTCCCTCCGAAAATTCTGTAGTGATGTAGGTATCTTGATAGAAAGTCATTTTATGAACTTGTGAAATCTGTGGATTGCAGAGGACATTAAAGAGTTCTTCAGAAGTCCCAAAGGCTTTTACACATGGAACTCTATGACACTGTCTAAAGGTTTTGGTAGGTTTTTTTTAATCATGGTTGTGATTAACTTTGGTTAAGACTTATGGGAGTTTAGCTGGAAGAGTGTGTTAGCTATGCCATGCAAGAATAAGAATTCAGGTTTTGTAGTTGCTATAACCACAGTTTCTGACTATCGAATAAAACTGGTCTAAGCTATCTTGAGTCATTAACAGAATAGGATTTTTAAAGAAAGACAGACTTGAACAGGTAGGAAAAATATTTTTCATCTGATCTACAAGAGAATTTATTTTATTTCCATGATGTGATGAAGTCAGAAAAAGCAGATTAATATTCAGGTACCCACACTTTTTCAGGTCCTTCAAAAATCAACAATCATCCAAATACTAAAAAATTGAAATCAGGCAAGGTTTTACTTTATTTCCATCAACTTCAGAAAGTTTCGGTGCAAACATCACCTGGATGATGCTGGTAGAAATTCAGTGACAAGAGTGCCACATACTGAGTGAAGCTCTATGCCCCCTGAAGCCTGTAGGCTTTCCTCCATGCTCTGCAACTCCAGAATACATCCTAACCATGCCCCATTTCCTGACCACAACACAAGCTTAGCTTTAGGATGGCACATTAGGATATACAGCCATCTTAATAATAAAAGTCTTGCTAATAGGTTGTGGAAAATTGCATGTCTAATTTTTCCAGATGAGAGCATAGTTATTAGCATAAAAAGGAAAAGTCAGTGAAAAACAGATTATGGAGCCAGGCTGTCAAACATGGTCATTAATATAATACTTATCCCCTTTTGCTTGTAGCAGTCACTGGTCTAAACGACACATACAACATTTCTGAAACAGTGATACAACAATTCATTCTGCAGCACACATTCTTGCAGATATCTGCCTCATTAGGCTTGCAAGATAGTAGTAGTTTTTCATACTTAAAAATGCGTTAAAAGATTTTGAACTGTATGAAGAGGTAATAAGCTCTCAATGGGCTAGAGATGTTGTCACTGATCTCTTTCAGTGAAGTATGATAGTGACTCCTCTTAATTAGTGAAACTACATATAGGAGTGAACCATAAAGAACATTTTAAATTGGACAAATAGCAACAAAAGTTTTGAGCTTTTGGCTTGGTACAACATGGGGAACAACCTGCTTAATAAGCAGTAAAGACCAAACCAAGGCAAAGACAGTAATTCAGCTCTTATGTTAATTCGAAGGTGTTGGTCTATCTGGGACTGAGAAGGCAGTCTAATAGCAAAAGATGGCCTTCTTTTTGTTACTTATAAACCCCACAGCTACAATAAATGTACCTGAGTGCTGGACTTCTCTAAGGACACAGAAAACCTAAAATACTGTAGAGCAATCAAAATGAAAAGAAGAGCAGAGGAAAAACACAGGATATCCTAGCAGAGCAAAAGATTCACTGAAAGATTCAGAAAATTTTAGGCATAATGTCTGGACAGGTATTTTAAGCATATACAGTTCTATTGCAAAGAATTCATCTAGATCTTGAATGTGTCTTGAGGTCTTACCTATAGGTACATACATGAAATGGAAAATCTAGGAATCTTTCAAACCTGCAGTGTCAGGGTAAGCAGTCGTTCATGTTACAGAACTTAAGGTGAAATGTTTGAGATTAACCAATTAAGTGGAGCTAGCTGTCTTAGGGAAAAAGATCAGGGCCTGATTGGCTTGACAGCACTGGGACTTCATTGCTTTCTTCTAGGTATCCCTAATATCTAACTGTATCAGTATTCACAACTGGTGTTCCTTGTTTTATAAATGTTTTATGAAAACAAGTGTCTGTTACTGGTCTTCTACTAAGAACATTTCAATTGAAAGTCTAAAATAAGAAATAAAGCTACATCATCTCCTCATCTATTTTGTTACAATACACTGAACCTAATTCCTCAAGGTAGGTAAACATAAGCTGAACTTAAAGGAAGTGGACAACCTAGTGAAGGGACTATTTCCTCACCCAAAAATAAATCAGGGCTTTATGTGGCAGTGGTCACAAAGCATATTTGCCACTGGCTGTGCAGAGAGCATGTTCTGAGGTATACTACCAGTACGTTTGAGTGTCCTCACAAGGGAGGAGGAGAACAGGGCAGTAGCTCCTGGGGCAAGAGAATTCAAAAAATGGAATTATGACTTGGTTGGGAGGTACACTAACTCTGGCAGCCAAGGAAAAGTCCCAAGTCCCAGAGTGAGGAACAGCCTGGATGTCTAATACAACTCTGCAGCAATGGGGACTCAAGAAGCTGGCTAATTTTGCTTGCCATTGCCCCCTCTCCTCTCTCCATCATTTCTGCTTCCTGATCAGAGTTGCTACTTCGTATGTACCAGCACAGTACTATTGCTTTTCTGCCTAGACAGATCTGGAAGCTGAGACCACAGAATCATTGCAAAGAAAGGAAAGTCACAAAGTACCATATGATAGCTGGCCTCCAGCTGCCTCCCTGCACTCCCCAGGCTGTCAGTGTGTTCTCCCTGATCATGCAGGCATTCTGGGCTGAGTATCAGCCAGTTCATTTATTTCTACTCAACTCCTCTGCATAGGTACAAACTTTTAAGAGCACACAGCCACAAAGACAGAATGCCTGAGCTCTGGAGATTCAACTCCCCAGCTTGCTGCATCCCAAGAAGGGAATATGCATATAAAACCTGAACCTGAAGCAGCTTTACAGATCAGTGGCTTAGAGACCTTGTGACCCTGAGAGTCACAATTCCTTCTCTCTCTTCTCCATCTGAAGATCTAATTACCACAGCCTTTGAAAAGGGTGAGCTTAGGAACTCATGACTGAAAGGGCCCACTGCAAGGGTGACTTGCATTCAGTTTCACCTTTACTGCCAGCAACCAAGTGATAGATGACTTGCTCAGAAAGGTTCACAGAATGCGCATTCTGCATGACAGTACAAATACAAAATTTTTCCTGTAATCTGTAACAATCAAACAGTAGTAAAATGAAAAAAAAAAGCAATTAAATTCACATGCAGACAAGAAAGAAAACCAAGTCCATAACAAATATTGTAGGTTCCTGCAACAATGGGAAGTTAGATAAATAAATGAAAGTTACATAGTGAGCCCATATCACAGGAGAAGTAAAGCAGGATACACCACTTCATATCTTATCTGGGGATGCAGTCTCTTCTGTCCTAATCTTTCTGATAGTTTAAGGCTAAGCAGGACCCAGCCATTATGCACTTCAGGATTTTCATTACAATGATGCTGCTAATCTTCTGAACAGTTTGCCTATGTGCAGCCAATATTTTATTAGAAGACCAAAAAGTATGTCAACAAGCCAAGTCACAAACCATAAAGGAGAGTAAATGGTTCTCACTGACTTTAACAGAAGCAAAAATGGCCCTAAAGGATGATATTAAGGCTTCCTTTCCCAGCTTAAGAAACTTTGTTCTGTTGTACAATCCCATCAATAAATACAGCAATTGACATCTAAAAGTATCAAAGCATTGCTCCCTTGTTCTCTCTTGTGTGCTAGGTTAGCTTTTCTAGAATTTCACCTCTCAGAGCTGCTTAAGAACCTTTTTATAGTGCCTCATCTAAATTTATAGATGACAAGTGTGCATCTTCACTTTATTCTCCTGCAGTGTAACACGTTATCTTCCTTGCCTTTTCTAACTAACACACTTGTAACTGGTGGTCAATACCAAAATCTAGAAAACAGATGGCTCTCCTATCCCTCCCTGCTCGGCTGAGAGAAGATACATGTGATGGATTAAAAGAGCATATACTCCCTTTTAACTTATGCAATCAATAAAATATGGCCTAGATCGGGAGTTGAAAGGTACTATTTAATTGCTTTAAGACATATGGTCATTTTCCACTTTTGACCTATAAAAACACAAAAAGAAACCGTACAATTTACCTAATTCATAAGGTGAAAAGCTCATGTTTGGTGACATCCAGCACTGAGAGGGGTTTCATTTTCCGAAAGCTTATAGGCTTAACTATAGCAACTGTTGTGAATCTCAGCTGATACCTGAATTTACATTTAATTCAAAGTCATTCCAAGTAATTTGTTACTAATAGTGGCTTTAACAGCTGTTCATGTAAATGATCATGAAAGCTTTTATATTACTGGATTTATTCAAGTCTTTAGATTCTTTTTTAATATTCAAGCCAAAATGGATTATAATTGTTTATCCTCTTTATCAAGGTGCCTGCAGAAAAAGAAAAATAAAGTCAGTCATTTCTGTGCGAAACACATATTATATCATGCTCCTATCAATGGCATAAAAAATAGGTAAGTGAATCCATGCTTCGAGCACAATATGAAATAGTGAAATAGGAAACTGCAATTATTGAATCAAATGTATTACCTAGGAAAACACTTAAGCGTATTCTGAAGCTTTTACTCTCCAGGAAAGAACTCAGTCACATAAATTTCAGTGAGGTACAAAACTTTCAGCCTCAATGTAAAGAAAATTCAACCAAATACAGAAGTTAAAAAAAGATTAAGAGGCCCAAGTATGAAAAACATTGTGTTGCATACTTAATAACCTCATGGCACCTGAGTATTTTCACTTTATCTCACATTCAAGAACAATAAAACCAATGTGATTTTAACACATTATTATGAAACCAGGGAAAATAGGTTTGTTTGAGGTAAGAAGGGATACTTATAGGCAGCTAATTTACAGTTGTTTAAAAACCTGGACATTCAGATATATATGTACCATATAACACCATATATCTGCTTTGGTGTATGCCCAGATAGCAACTTTAATTAATTTTAAAAATGTACATGTAGTTAATTGCATTCTTCAAACTTTTCAGGAGTCAAGTCTAGTTACAGAATTACATCTTAGTTACCCAAGTTCATTCTTCTCAATAAATATACATCAGGTTTGTAGGAATATAATTAATTACTTGAGTTCATAGTTGCTGTACCTCAACTACAATATGCTTCCCACAACTCTAAAGTTATTGAAATCCTCATAACACAAAACCAGCTTCAAATAAGTAATAAAAAATAATAGCAAACAAAAAATCAATTGAAAATTCTTTTCACTCCTTTTCAAAAAAAAAAAAAAACCAACCCAACAACAAAACCAAATACTACTGCTGAGTCAGTTGATACAAATATTTAAGACAGCTCAAACAAAACTTAGATCAGCACATTATCTTACTTACGTATCTAGAAAACTATGTTCCACCATGAATTAAAAGTTTCTCGGACTTTTACTTCATTTCATTCTGTTAGTAAAAAGACTTAGTCACGCACAAAAAACCTGAACAGTTGTCTATCTTGGGAAAATTTTCCTGTGTTTGAACACAGCTTGGAAGAATCAAGTAAGCTAACATCACACTGATTATCACTGATGAGCCAGAGTAAAGCAAAGAAAATTGAGGTCATCAGCCTGTCGGCAATGTGACAGTCTTGAAACATGTACCATAGGATTTGTAACCCAGACCATTTAACCCTAAATATGTTCAGCTTCTGTATTACACTTTAATTTTGTGGGCTACTTTCATATAGATTGCCTATGACTTATTTCCACTTTAAATACTCAAAAGTTTTGCAAAACTCCTATGTTTTCTCTGATGAACTGGTAATTTACATGTTAAAATAGTGATTTTCTCCCCTTTTTAGGAGGCTAGGGGCAATGGAAGTCATGATCAAACACTTAAAACTTTTTTTCTAATTAGAACAATAAATCAAGGTAACAAGAAAAAGCTACATCCGTTGAGTCACAAATAAAGGTTTTACTATGTCACCATATACACAACTAAAAACCAGCTTTTTAGAGTATTTGCTAATTAGAAAGTTGATGAATCCACCTCAGGTACAACTATCATACAACATCTTTACCCATCCTCTTTAAATTTTTGTCACAACAGCATATACCCTCACAGCAGAAACACGTTCTTTCTTATGACAGCACAATACTACCATTTTAGGTATTGAAATTATTTTTTTTTTCTTATTCCCTTTAACAGGTTAACACTTTTTTTGACATACCGTATTTAGGATTTTACCTTTCTATTGATTCTAGCTATGCTTCCACCTAAGTGAGCTACTAAAGAAACTATACACATTTGCTGGGAACAAAACTGGAATATTGATTTGTTGCACAGTGTTTGTTTCAGAAACAAAACAGCCATGGGCATTTTTAATACTCATCTATTGTAAGGTTACAGAAAAAAAAAATTCTGAAAGCTCAGGAGCCATTTTCTTAAACCTATGCAGTAACTGACAGATGCGTGTTGTGACTACACATGGAATTTTTAAAATACGTTAAAGGTGCTACGCAGAATCCTTTTCCAAACCTACGCAGACAGGGCCTAAGCAGCATTATCATTGCAGAATGAGACATGATGGAAAAAGAGAAAACCAATCCAAAACTCAAAAAATTTTATTTGAAAGTCAAGTTTTATTATTCAAAAGGTACAAGTAAAGGCCAAGGATGTTTTATTTGTTTTCTTATTTCCAGAATAGGAGAAGGTGTGAAGAGAATTCTGTGTCTACATTTCACACAAACGTAGGGTGAGTGTACTTTCAAGGGATAGGTTTTGGGGGTAGGTAAGACACTTAACGAGGTTAAGCTAAAATTCAAATATAGCTATATGACACCTACAGTTAAGGCTTTAAAAACCCCCACTAACTTGCTAAAATAGTGAAGCGTTGCCAATTCAAATGAAGGCACTATCTGGAAAAAAGAATTGCTGCAAGGCCTACCTAGAAATGAGACAGGACTTCCCCTATGTGAAGCTGCAACTAAGCACTGCCCTCACACAAAACGGCACAGTAGTTACACATCTTCAACCCAGTATGTCACCTGGGGAGCCTGATACAGCTCTTTCCATGTCTGCCTCGGCAACTGGGGCTTCAACGATCTTGATGCCCAGCGGAGAGCTACCTGCATGAAAAAATACAAAAGGGAAAACAGATGAGGTAAGTTCCCTCTCTCCCTTCCAACTGCCCAGTCAAAATCGGATGATGTATCCACGCAGGAAGACTTTGCTTCAACTCAGTAACAGTCTTGTTTCTTGAACTTCAGAACTTTTTGAATGTTTCAGAGAAAAACCACAACACCCAAATCAGCCTTCAATTACTTATTCTTGCACTCAGCAACCCATACGAGATGGATTTACTCCTTCCTCACAGATTTTTTTTTTCCCCCCATTACTTTGCTCTTTCCTCACAGTTTTACACACATTTTACACCTTTTTGTTTCTGGCTTCAACTACAGTCTGGTGGTAATATTGCCCCTGTAAATCTCTACACAGGCACACAGAAGAGACACTGTCTAATGCGTCAGCTTGAGAGCAACTTCTCTGTCTTTCCCGCCAGCAGCACCAGACGGGATTTAAGAATCACGGAATAGGTCAGGTTGGAAGGGACCACCGTGGGTCGTCTGGTCCAACCTCCCTGCTCAAGCAGGGTCATCCCAAACCACATCACTCAGAACTGCATCCAGATGGTTCTCGAATATTTCCAGTGAGGCAGACCCCACAACCTCTCTGGGCCAAGAAACGCTGTTCTGCAAGACAAGAGCCCCAAGAAGAGAAATTGACTTTGCTTTAAAAGCAGAACCACAAAGCAAACCGCAATGTCCCGCTGGCCCGGCCCGCCCCACGGCTGTGCCGCAACCGCCGCCCGTCCCCGACCGCCCCGTGCCGCGCC